>PVHY01001606.1:93631-151956 GCA_004024945.1 Uropsilus gracilis | reverse complement strand
CTAGTGTGCTGATTCTTTCTTCTATTTCTTCTAGTCTGCTTTCCTGACTCTTCCCTGCATTTTTGAGTTCTTCTGTTGTTCCTTTTATGCCTTGCATTTCCTGCAGTTTCTTATTTAGGGTTTCGATTTCGTTTTTCTGTTCGTTGATGATATTGTTCATTTTGCTGCATTCTTTTTTATATTTTTCTACTACTTCTCTAATTCATTAAGAGCTTCCCTTCTTTTGCTTTCCCTTTGTTCCCCCTCTTCCTTGACCTCTTTGAGTGCTTTTATCACATTGATTCTGAATTCTTTTTCTGACATATGGAGCATTTCTTCGATGTCAGGCTCTTAAGTTTAAAGAGCAAATTTAAGCTGAAAATATAAACCAAAAGAACAACATAGATTTCGTGTCTGATTTAAGGAAATATTAACACAGGCGGCATGTTATGATTAATAACTCCTAAACTTGACCTGCTTTTACTATTTATATGTTCATTTGCCCTATCTGAGCATTAAAATATATTAGGGTACAACTGTAACGTAACATAAATGCTGTGATCAGGAATTTGTGGCGATTATGGCCCTGCATTCAACCTTGGCAGAGCGCTATTGGCATCCCCAGAGAACAAAATGTTTTCACTCGAGATTTAAAAAAATAGGAATTAGCACAGAGAAGGATGAATCAAGAATGTATCCTAGGTCTTTTGATTTGGACAAATGGTAGATGGCAATGATATTTATGGAGGTATTTAGCACAGGAAGAGGAGAGATTTGGGTAATGATAAGTTAGTTTCCTTTTGGAGGTTTTGAGTTTGAGGTATATACAAGAGGAAATACTTTGTAGCAGTTATTATATGAATCTTCTACTTAAGAAATGGCTGGCTTACCTCATAGATGGTAAATGGAGTTGTATGACTGGGTAAGAGTGCCCAAAAAGTGGGTATAGAATGATGGTGTGCCTTAGACAAAGACCCAAGAAAGCCAACATTTAAGGGACAAGCAGAAGATAATCTGATTATTCTGTTTTATTTTAGGATGATGCTGAAACACTGCAGAAGTGTCTTATTTTGTGCTATGAACTGTTGAAGCAGATGTCCACTTCAACAGGCATAGGTGCAACCATGAATGGCATCATTGAATCTTTGGTATGTTGGTGACCTTTGAGGTTTTATTATAGTCTTCTTACTCATTTTGTGAGTTGTTTCTTCTTTGCGGTTCAAAAGAATGAGAAGATAACCATTTTAACACTGATAAATACAAATAGTAAAAAGAAAAAATATAGTAACTTCATAATCTCATGAATATTAAGATAACACATGTAAAGGACTTGTATATCAGTTGTTACTATTCTTTTGAAAGGTTTGAAAATGCTAAGTTGGAAAAAGATGTGTGATTATCTTCATTCTTTGAATAGTAAGAGGAAAAGCAAATCAGTAGTATATAAGTACTGGAATATTATTGCACGTGCGCTCACATATAGAATGACTATGGAAAGATATATTGTGAGTCCTGTAAAAAAATGTGTTCATTGTTATATAATTGAAGATATTCTTAATAATCTCTTACAAGTAATCCCCCTTACTCTAATAAAACAGCATTGTTTTTTAGAAATAAAGTGCAAATGACTTGTAACTTTAAGTTTTCTAGTAGCTACATTTAAAGAAAAAGCTTTTCACAAAGATGGAGCTGAAACTAAAGAAGGAAGGCCCTGTCTCTCCCAAAGCTGAAGCCAGTGCAAAAGCATTGAAGGGAAGAAAGCAGTACTGAAAGCCCACAGAAGATCTGCCTCACTTCCTGAAGGCTCTGAAAGCAAACTGAGTATCCTTGGAAGAATGCTCCCTGGAGAAACAAGCTTGACCACTATGTTCCAATAACCACCAAATTAGCCATAAAGAGGACAAAGACAGACATTTGTGTTCATGGTGGATGTATGAGTACCAAGTCAAACAGGCTGTGCGAAGCTCTATGGCATAGATGTGGCCAAGGGTAATATCCTGATCAGACCAGATGGAGAGAAGAAGGCACATGCTCGACTGGTTCCTGACTATGATGCTTTGGATGTTGCTAAAAAATGGGAATGAGCTGACTAATTTAAATTTTTTAACCAAAAAAAAGAAAAAAAAAAAAAGGCAAAAGAAAGATGTGAAGTATAATGTCTAATACCCCAAATACTATCATTTCATCATTGTGTATTCAGACTATAGAGATATTTTACGTTTTCTTTCCCTCAAATTTTATTGGTTTGCCAGTTGTTTACATAGTTATAATTTTGTGAGTACAGCTTCTTACCTCAATATGGGCATGTGCTTCATTCACCCTCTACTGAAGCTCTGGTGTGAATACCTTATCACCTTTTTATAGTAAATGTTTTCACATTTGAGTGAATGCCTAGAGGTGTTCTTGCTGAATCATATTGTTTCCATAGATACTATATCAAGTTATAGTCCCACCAACAATGAATATTTCTTTTTCCCCTGTGTGTTTATCGACATTTGTTTTCAGTCTTTTTTTGCTGTAGGCCATTTTCATGGGATGAGGTGATAATTCATCATGGTTTTAATTTGCATATCCCTTATAATAAATGATGTTGAACTTGTTTTGTCAGCTATTTGAAGGTATTCTTAGAGGAAGTGTCTCAAGGTGATTTGATCATTTTTTTGGATTGGGTTGTTTGGATTTTTTTGTTGTTGAGTTGTATGACTCCTTTCTATATTTTGGAAATTAACTCCTTATCAGATGTGTGATGGGCAAATATTTTCTCCCAGTTCCTAGGTTACCTTTTTGCTTTTGTGGTGGTTTAGCAATACAAGGACCTTGTAGTTTGATATAGTTCTAAAGAATAGAATGTAAATTAACCATTTTTAAGTAGTAGTACGTATTTACAGTGATGCTATTTTCCTTTTATTGGGTATAAAGTAAAATATATTAATATTAAAGTGAACTTCACTTGTTTCATTTTGTTTAGTTACTAGAAAATTTCTAGTGATAGCTGTCATTTGCGTTCTATTTATTTTGGTCAGTAATGAATGGGTAGAATCAAAATCAGGCCAATTGAATAAGCAAAGAGCATGGTATAAGTAATACTGAAAAATTGTACACAATGAGGGATAATCTTATATTAACTAGAGATTTATCTTTGTCCAGTGAGTGTGTGGGAGCCAGTGAGTCATTTTTAACAGGTGGAAGATATCTCATGACCAGACTGTGTTTTACTGTAGTTTCTTTGCACCGTAGTGCTTGTTTTTTGTTCCTAATGATAATTAACCTATTTTGAATCAATACACAATATAGAAATAAAAAGTCTACAAAGTCACGTTGCTCTCATTTTGACAGTGTTCTTAATTATGCGTATACATTTTTCTTTCTGCTGAAAATTCTTTCAATTTCTTTCATTTTAGATTCTTCCTGGAATAGTAAATGTTCATCCTATAGTAAGAAATCTGGCTGTTTTATGCTTGGCATGTTGTGGATTACAGAATCTGGATTTTGCAAGTAAACATTTTGTACTACTATTACAGGTAGGATTCTTTTTGTAGCAAAATCTTGATGTACTTTCTGGTATACATGCTCCATATCTAGTTATGCTAGTATTCCAGACTTAGTCTACTCTAGGACTTATTGATATTGGTGACTATTATGGATAACTTTTAGGGACTTTTTAATCAATTGATTTCTTATTAAAATGCAGAAAAAAGATGAAATGTCAATTATTTAAGGTATCTCAAAGTTAGTCATATAGCAGATATTTATTGAATGTATAGTATATGCCAGCTCTGTTTTAGACTTAGAAAAAAATAAGATAGATCTTGAGACTAGCAAGATAAAAGTTGCTGTCCTGATAAAGATTTTATTTCATATAATGAAAAATAATACATAGTATATCAGATGGGGAAGAAACGTGGCGAAGTGGAATAGGTAGAAAGAAGCTGTTTGCTCCAGAAAGGCCTCACTAATAAGTTGAAATTTGTGTCAGTACTAGAGGAAAGTGAGAGAATGAACCATGTAGATGATCTGGGTAATGGGAGAGGGAAGAACAGGGGGGAGGTCTTGAGGTATGAGGTCTTGTTTCCTGTGTTCAAGGAGTACAAAAACATCGCTAGGGCAGACTGAACAAAGGAAAGAATAGTAGGAGATAGGATTTCTAGGCAACAGCACATCTATTTGTTCTCATTTGTTCTGGGAACATATAGAATGTAAAATTATTAGCCACAGCAAAATGAGATGGGAATATTGGAGGATTTTGAGTAGAGGATTGATCTGATTGGCATCATATTGGTATTGACCAAGGACTGGCAAACCTTTCTATAAAGTGCCAGAGAATAAGTATTTTAGATTATACAGGCAATATGTATTTCTCAATACAAATTTATAATGTGAAAATTGCCATAGATAATACATAAACTAGTAAGTATGACTGTAGTTAAATAAAACTTTACTTAGGGACACTGAAATTTGAGTTTCTTGTAGGGATCTGCAAACTATGCTCACGGGCCAAATCCAGTCTGTTGCATATTTTGTTAGTCTCTGTTAAGGAACAATTGTACATTTGAAAACAGTGTAGATTGAGAGGTGACCTCAACTTTGTTGTTCCCAAAGACTCAGAACATTTAAAAGTAGGGGAGATTGAAGAGGCACCAGTGAAGACTAAAGTGAAAAAGACAATAGGAGAGAGATGATGCCTTGGAAGGCAAGGGAAGGTAATACTTTAAATAACAAAGACCTAACTGTTCAATTCTGGTGATTCATAATTGGTCATTTTTGTGTAGCAGGAAGTGTTGCTGAGTTTCATGAGAGTATGTTTACAGAAGGGCAAAGCCTTATTGGAATTAAGAAGAGAATTAAACAAGAGGAGTATTAGGGACAACCAGTGTAGACCTATTCTTTATAAAATATTTTTTTGAGTAGTAACAGAAATAATTTTTTGGTTTTGTTGTAAATTTTTTGAAATGGAAAAAATTACATCATATTTGTATACTCAGAAGAATGACACATTTGCAAGGAAAAACTTAATAAAATAGTAGCCAAAGGGCAGTTGCTGGAATGGCATTGAGTAAGCAAGATGGAATAGAGTATTTTTACCAGTGGAGAGCATTTGACTTTTAATTTAGTTGGACATCTATTTTTAACCTTTGAGCCTAGTTTAAACTTGTAAAACATACCTTCCTCTACCTTTCCATGTGATTATGTGATTCATGTCCAGTCTTATGTTGCCAATTTGTAATGGGATAAAAAAGCTGCAAGGTATTTTAGTGTGAATCACTTGCCAGCAGGTAAATTAAACTAGCAAAGGAGTGCTTTTTGTGCTCAATTTGAAAATAGCATGACATTATTTTCATTAAGAAAAAATTATTTTAAAAAAGATTGTTCTCAACTCAAATTTAATTTCTCTCCAGGATAGAACTGTTTATCTTGAACCATCCTTTGATGTTGCATATGACATTGCCAAGAAAAAGCATACAATTAGAGAGAACATAGGGAAGTCAGATGTTCTGGAAATGGATAAACTGCTTGTGATTTTTATCAAAAGAACAAAATTAAAACCATACTTGTGTCAAACAATTATCCCCAGGAATTTCAGAGTTTTGTTTTAATTTTCAAAGGACTTGGCATCTAATCAGTTCATTTAATGTGCAATTATGAAATTCCTGATATTGCTTTGTTAATGTTATCCTCTGTTAACTCTCAAAACAAAATTTCTGTTTGTGAAATCCTTTTGAAAACTTGGAGTGTCAGTTTATCTTTAAAATGTGTAGTTTCTTCCTCAAATGGACTGAACGAAAAATCTTGATACTTTGTCTAGATGAATCATTTTAAAATGCTTTTTATATGAAAAAATCATACCATGTTTGTATACTCAGGAGAATGACTCATTGAAAGAAAAACTTGATAATATAGCAAATATATATCTGGTTTTACACCACAATGTAGAATGAATACCCATGTATTATATAGTCATTACTTTTTATATCAGCAGGTATTGGGATGTAGGTTTCTGCTAGCAATTATGAAGTCTTGTTTGCTCTTGTGAAATTTATTGACTTTAAAATCCTACATTTTCAGTATGGTTTTGCTAGAAATTAGAACTGCTCTCTAGTTTCATTGCTTTCTAGTATATAGGTCCTGAAGTGCTAGAATGATCCTGATCATTAGGTTTTTTTGGTTTTGTTTTTTTTCAAAGTGGAAGAACATTCTTACTAGAAAATTCAGTGACTAATCATTTATTTCTAGTTACTGCTAAGTAGTTCTTTTGGTTTTAAAAATGTGGTAAAACATAAGATACTCTTGTGAATGCTACTGAAAAATTTTAAGTTTCATATTGAAGCACAATAACGGAAATTGGAAGTAGACAAATACTAGCTTTCTAGTTTTGCAGCAAAAGAAATAATATAAGTGTTTTCTTTTTTTAAAGAACTATTTAAGTTCACCTAATCTTTAAAGGTAAAATGTGTATTTTGATCCATTTAATTTTTCCTGAGAAGCAACTTTGATCTTTAATCATTCTTCAGGGGCTAGCTTTTTTTAAAAAAATTATTATATAGATAATAAATTATTATATAGATAATTTGTAATCCCCAGGGCTCATCATTCCCTCCCTCTCCCGCCCCTGCCCCCCAAGTTGTGAACTTCAGTTTGTTTTTTAGCTTGTTTTGACTTTTCCTCCTGGCCTTTTGTTTGTTTTTCCTATGTCCCTTATATTACTGAAATCATCTGGATTCTGTCTTTTTCTTTCTGACTTGTGTCTGCTCATATTATTTCTTCTAGGTACATCCAAGTTATCATAAAATCCAAAGTTATGATCCAAGTTATCATAAAATCATCAAATTTGTCATTTTTAATTAATGAGTAATATTCTCATTGAATTTAATTCAATAGTAATATTCTGTTGTATTATATATACCACATCTTTTTCATCCATTTGTCTGTTGTGGGACATTTGAATAGCTTAGGGGCTAACTTTTAATATATATTTAATGTTAACTGAAAAAATGAGTATAAAGTTTCTTGTAAATAATATTTGTGGAGTGCTTGCAGATTCAAATACAATAAAATAAATTGTGTGTAAATTTTGCATTATTTATAGGTGTAATTTTGTAATTTTCTGGGATGGGCTTTTAAACTCTAGGTTTTAATAGGTTTATTATCAAAACAAGTAAGCAAATAGATTAATTATTCTTATAAGGTATATTTAAGACTAACATTAGAAAAATTTACATTAAAGGGAAACAGTTCAGTTGTCTTTGGGGTAAGAAATCAGTTCTTCACTAAGTTTTAGTAATAATTGGTAAGTTTTAGTGATAAAATTTGATTTCAGAAATGTATACACACTTGTTAGAAAGGCAGGAGAGGGAAATTATTTCATTTAAAACTCTGATAAATGAATGTTCAATACTGAAAACTTCTAATCAATAAGGGACTGAGAAGGGCAAGAAAAATAAATGGCTACTGAGAAATAAACATGTTGAATTTATGGAGGATGATCATGTTTGTACATTCTTATAAACATTAGGTGAATTTGCAAGTTTTGCCATAAGAAAACAATTTAATAGATGTGTTTTGAAAGTTTTTCATAGTTTCATACATTTTGGCCATTTTTCTTTTAACTACTTTGACTAAGTTGTTGGTGGTTTTTACTCTTTCTGAAGGCAGGCTATATGGCCATCTAGTTCATTGAAATGAATTTACTATTAATGAAATCTGAATTTATTGAGCTAATAAGAGAAGATTCTTACCTGTAATGGAACCTACTAATTTAGAGGAGATTCTAATGTGTGTTTTTCATTGGTTAAAATGTACTGTTTATATCCCAATAACTTAAAACAGTTAAATATAATTGAACAGAATTCTTAAGAAAATAAAATTATAGTTGAACATTTTCACTTTTTTTCAACTAAAAGAGTAATGTAATTCAGATCATTATAGTTTGAATAATTTTTTTTGACTGAGCAGATGGTCTTATTCTTATGGATAAGTAACTATGGTACAAATATCGTTTAAGTTGGAAATTATATTTCTGAAAAGTAGTTTATACAGACTATTGAAATTAGGTAAGAAAATAAGATACATGTTAATTTTAAGCAACACAATGAGTAGTGAATTTACCTTTTTTGGTGGAATATTTTAATTTAGGTTTTGCAGATTGATGATGTGACTGTGAAAATAAGTGCTTTAAAGGGGATCTTTGACCAACTTATGACATTTGGGATTGAACCTTTTAAAACTAGAAAAGTCAAAACCTTTCAAAGTGAAGGTGTTGAAATAAACACTGAAGAGCAAGAATCAAAAGACACTGAAGAAGAGACTACTACAGCCAAGAATATTCTGAAACTTCTTTCTGATTTCTTAGATAGTGAGGTAAGAAATAATCATTGCCCTATTATTATGAAATGTCATTTTCAGCATGCATGTTTATTCTTTTTCCTTTTTTTTTTTGTTGCTGAAGTTTAAACTTATCTTTAGGTTTTGTAAGTTGTCAGCTATTATTTCATTGAATAAACTCTGTTCTCCTTCTCTTTACCTGCTTGTAGACCCGTTATCTTTCTGTTACCTTTCCTAATGGACTCAGAGTTCTCATAGTGTTTGTTTAGTTATTTTACATGTTATTGCTCTTTTTCTACCTGAATCATTCCAGGTTTTTTCAAATTCACTAATTTAGTTCCCCCATTGGTTTTAACCCCAGTATTTTCTACAATACTCGATCTTATTTGAGTTTTTCACATGCAGACTAAATTAGGTTCTTATTTGTAGTTTGAATCTCTTCTAAAGTACCTCTTTAGTTTATTCCTGATCTCATTAAATTCCTTTTCTGAATTTCTTTGAAGAGTTTCTCCAGTATATTTATTTTGAATTTCTTCCCTTTAATTTCATTCTTCCATCACTTTTAAGCTTGGTTTCTGAAGAGTTGTCATTTTCTCTTTTTTGGTGTCATATCTAAAAGTCTTGAGTTGACTTTGATATAGCCCTTTCTTCACATTTGACTTGTCTACCACCTTGTAAAATTTTCTATTTTGTTTAGAAGCTAGATAAACTCAGTGATGTTTTCCTTTTTGTTGCCAGTAGGTTGAATTATGGGTTTACTTTTTTACTACTGCTGGCTCCTCTGAGTGCCATAGACTACCAAATTTGGCTATCTGACTTTCGCCTGGCCAGTAGAAGGCAGGGTGTGTAGGTGGTTCAGCTACTGCCATCTACTGGCCTGGGGAGAGCTGACTTTTGGCTTAACTATTCTACTTCTCTGGGGTCACCTCTCTACTGATCCAGTATTAGAGTAACTGGCGGAATTTCAGTCAAGAGCTATTTCTCTGTTCCCCTCCTCACTGGGGTCCCAGTCCTCTGGCACACTGCAGTTCCTCCACTTCATGCTCATCTGTGCCAAGGGCATGGATGGACCTTCACATTGTCTGTTATCCTTTCCCTAGTTAGACTGGCAGCTCAGCTCTGTAACCCCACAGCCTGCCTTCATGAGTCCTGTGTCACCATTTTCCATCACACAGATTTCTCGTTCTCTGGCATCCTAAGTTGATAAACAGAAGAACCTTTGTCTATCCAGACTTGAACTATAACTGGTAGACTTAATGGAGTAATGAAGGATGAGTTTTAAGCAGCCATGATGTTGAAATCACCCCCCCCAGACTACCATATTTTGACCGAAGAATGGCAGAAAAAAGTTTATCCTTATCAGTAGTTTCTTTTGAATGGACATATATTAAATTTTCTAATCCAAAGGCAGAAATTAATGGAATAAAGAAAAACAAGAAACCAGCTACATTGTGTTTATAAGAGCTTCAGGTTAGAACCAAAGAAATGTAAGCTAAAAGTGAAAGGATGAAATAAAGTTCTGTGCAAATATTAGCCAAAAAAGATTTGGTCTATCATATTATCAAATAATTCTTAAATTTTGAGTTACCCATTGGTAATTTTCCAGTGCTATGGGCTTCCTCACATTGCATATGCAGCAAAATTATTGAACATGAAATCTGTTTGATAGTAAGTAGATAGATTTTGTTTTGGTTAGAATATGGCACATTAATCTCTTCCAGACTAAATTAGATTCCGTAACTTTGACTTTATTTTTGTCATCATCACTAAACATTCCAACTCTTGTTTTTTTTGGGGGAAGGGGGACTTTGAATAATAGTCTTTGACATGCTTTAAAGACTTGAAGCACTGTTCTAGTTGAAATACCCACTATTTAATCATTCAGATAATTACTGTTGCCATGCATAATATGTCAGAAATTTTTAAAGGTGGAGGTCATGTAAGATTCGGATTGGTAACCTTTCCAACCAGAATGGTTGCATCTGTATCAGTCTTTGATAAGGTACTGACTATCTCTGATCTGTTTCTTCATCTGAAAATGGGGAATAATGAATGACATATACTTCTGTTCAATGGGGTTCTTCTTCGTTCAAATATTTGAGGGCTAGTTAAGTGCTGCTTTATGCTCTTGAAACTACAGTGCTGCGTCTGACTTCATGGTTGTTGTGTGCCCTGATTGTGTAAGTTTGTGCAAAGCATATTCCTGTCCCCCTACTTCATTAATCTTATTGACTTCTATTTTAGTTTTCAAGTTCTGAAATTTTTAAAAATAGCTTATATTTGTTCTTTTTGCTATCTTTGCTTCTTTTCCTCTACTTTAGACTTTTCTTTTATTCCTAGATTGTAATGTGTTAAGAAAAAAAACTTATTTAAATGTAATCTTTTTACCTTTCAAAAGCCTTCAATGGTTCCCCCCCTTTGTTTTTTACATGTAGGGCTTATTAGGAAAATGAGAAAGAAAAAGAGAGGCACCTGCGTAGATGCATGTATGCAGTATAGCTGTCAGTCAGTTCTGTAACTTAACCTTACTGAGCTTGAATTACTTTACCTAATTTTCAAGTACTATATAATCTGACTACAGAGCAAACTTCCTTTCCTTCAATAATAATCACTGGCATGTATTGAGGATTACTATGTGGGTAGGACTTCTAAGAGTTTTACATTTATTATTCACCCTAGGAGTCATACTTCGTGATGCATGTTTTTAGCAGCCCCTTTTTATGTATAAAAAAGTGAATCATAAAAAGGTAAGCTAGAAAGGATTATGAATTTAGGATGTATCAGTAGAAGCTTTGATTTATTTGGTTTCAATAGCCAGTATTTTTAGTTTACCACACTGTGATACCTGCACATCTGTTTGAATGCCACTCTACCTTTTTTCCATTTCTCTTCCATCTTCTCTAAGTGTGTTTTGGTTATGGTTTCATGGAATACTTTTTTTTCCCTACTTGTCCACCTTCAGTTCACATTGCCTGCTACTCAGACACATTGCCACTAAAGAGTGTTCATTTGTAGGGACTTCCCTCGATGATAGAGACCATTATTGAGGGGTTCCTATGTCTCAGCACCATTATAAGCATTTAATACATATGTTTTGGGTTTTTGTTTTTACAACATTCAAAAGGCCTTTTGAATCTCCTGAAAAAACTTTAAGGGAATTAGAATTTTCATAGAAATATTAAAATTAGTCATTCAACTTTGATCTAAAAGTTACAAAACAAAATCTTCTGTACCTTTAACTAATTCATAAACAATAATATTTGGATAACTTTTATATAGAAATAATATTGCAGGACAGGCTACAATCTACAGTGTTAGACTTTAAAAAGAAATAGAGATGGATTTTTTTTTTTGTAATGAAAGTTATGTTTTTAGGTGTCTGATCTCAGGACAGGAGCTGCAGAAGGTCTGGCCAAGCTGATGTTCTCTGGACTTCTGGTCAGCAGCAGAATTCTTTCTCGTCTTATCTTACTGTGGTATAATCCTGTAACTGAAGAGGATGTTCGACTTCGACATTGTCTAGGTGTATTCTTCCCCATATTTGCTTATGCAAGCAGGTATTTAGTCATATTTACTTTTTTAATATTTTATTTTATTTAAAATATTTTATTTATTATCAATATTTAACTTTATTACTACCTAGTCATATTAATAATAAAATTTTACTTAGAGTTATAATCAGGCTCCCTCTGAGTTGTAGCTGTATTTTATTGATACATTTTTCTTCATTGGTGATGAGATGAAAACATTGGTTATAGATGTTATTGACATGAATTATTTGGCTCTTCCCTAGACGAAAGTGTATCATATCTTGATTGGGTGCAGTTTATACATTTTTTTAAATTATGTTTTTTCTCTGTGATCATGCTTTGAAATCCTTTCTCTATAGAACGAATCAGGAATGCTTTGAAGAAGCCTTTCTTCCAACTCTGCAAACACTGGCCAATGCTCCTGCATCTTCTCCTTTAGCTGAAATAGATACTGCTAATGTTGCTGAGTTACTTGTAGACTTAACAAGACCAAGTGGATTAAATCCTCAGGCCAAGAATTCCCAGGATTATCAGGTGGGTATGTTAGCCTATGAAAGGTGAAGATGATGTTTAAGCATGCAGCAATTTTTATTTGAGCAAAAGAATTACTCTCAAAGATTAGTTTGAAGTAAAAGTTACATTTGATCTTGAGATTTTTGGTCTCTGTGGTGGTGCTTAGCACAAAGTAAAAACAAAAGATATTTTGTTTTTGTGGGAAATGTGAAAATAATCATAAAAATGTAACTAATCAGTACAAACATTTTTGCTCCCAAAAAAGAAGATACCAAAAATTCATCACTCTAAATTCCTCATGATTGGTTAATCATTCGAAATAATGACCTATGGCCTATGTTATATGGGACACATTTGTGTTTTCAACTGTTTGCTTACCTGCTGTGCTCCTGATACAAGGAAGGAGAGTTTGAAGAGCAAACATGGTTTCAAGCTTATTTTTGTTTTTAATTTAAGAAGGTAACTGCAAACTGTCCCACAAATTAACCTTAAGTTGGATTTTTAGTATTTTAATATCATTTCATCACATTTATCACACATCACACTTATCATTTCATCATACTTATCACTTATTGAACATCAATGTGCTGTTAGTAAAAACTAAGTATAGTTGGGGCTAGTGATATAGTCTCTAAGTGTTTTAGGACTGTAAAAGAGGGTAAGGTTCATGCGTAGAAGTGACAAGAAAACATCACTAATTTTAAAACTCCGTAAAATTTAGTTATACTTTGTTGGTATTTAAGGAGTGGTTTGGTGAAAAGTTTTTTTAAATTATTCTTTAAATACTTTATATATATATGTGTGTGTGTGATATATATTTTACATCATTGTGGTCCCTGGGGGTCACCCACAACAACCTCCCCTCCCTGGTCACTCCAGCTGGTCCTCCGCCCCCCTCCCCCCAGTTGTGTACTTTCATTTGGTTATCTATATATTAATGAAACCATTTGGTTTTGGTTTTTTCCCTTCTGACTTGTTTCTGCTAATATGATTTCTAGGTACATATGTTACCAAAAAATCATAAAATTTGTCATTTTTAATTGATGCGTAATATTCCGTTGTATATATATACCACATCTTTTCAATCTAGTGATCTGTCTTGGGGGCGTTTGAATTGTTTCCATGTCTTTGCAATTATAAATAGTGCTGCAGTAAAAATTCACGCACAGGTGTCCCTTTGTACAAGCATTGAGGTCTCCTTTGGGTAGATTCTCAGAAGAGCAAATCCTGGGTCAAATGATAGTTCCATTTTCATTAGTTTGAGAGTCCTCCACACAGCTTTCCATAGTGGCTGGAACAATTTACATTTCCAACAACAGTGTAAAAGTGTTCCTTGGAAAGGAAAGTTTTTAAGTGTAGCTGGTTAGGTCAGCCATGTTTGGGAACTACAACTAGAGTCTCACTAAGGGATCTGAGTTGGGACTTGTTTCAGGCAAAATATTAGGGTAGGGAATTTGGGGTCAGTCTTACTGGAGTAATTAGGCGGAGTGTGTAATGATGGTTAATGGGGTCAAAGTTACTAAGATTACTTTGGTAGGCAGATGAGGTGAATTGTTAAGAGGGGAAAGATAACAGAGCACTTAACCTGTATAATCAGGACATTGAGCTTATAGAAAAAGAATAATACTTTCCATTATTCTATATAAATAATAGAAATTGACACAGAAAAATAATTATGGATAGAAAAGCCCAGAAGAAAATGCTTTGAGAGCAGTGAAATTGGAGGAGTACAAGGTAACGATAACTTCCTATGAGTGACAGAGGCGCTGTTGACATTTAATTGGCAAGGACTCACCATCAAATTTTGGAGGGGTGAGGAAAATAGATTGGCACACAAGAAGAAATTTAGCTGTTCCACAGAGCTGTGGCTCCAGCTGATCGCACAGGAAGCTTTAGAGTTGAAATAGGTCTTTGCGTTGTCTTGAACTGAGACACGGCTGGGCTATGTTACCTGTGCATTGGCCAGTCATTGAATGTGGACAAACCTTGGGAAAGAGGTGTGACTTTGGGCATGACCCACTGTCCTTAGCCTGGATCAGTTTTATACTTGGGAACGTTAGTCTCCAGAAACATTTGGCACCTGGAGGGTGAATGAATGCTTCATTAGCATAGGGGGCAGATATGGGGCCCTGTATATGTATCTACTACATACTAGTTAAGGGGAGCTCATTTTGGGAAGGAATATGTTATGTTTGGTTTTAGACATTTTGCATATGGGATCATGGCAAGATAGATATTTGCAACATTTGTATCCAGATAAGAACTTTATTGTAACCATATCATTTTTTTCTTTTTTAGGCCTTAACAGTTCACGACAATTTGGCTGTAAAAATTTGCAATGAGATCTTAACTTGTCCATGTTCTCCAGAAATTCGGGTATATACAAAAGTCCTGAATTCTTTAGAACTCAGTAGCAGTATTGCTAATGACCTTCTGGTTCTATTAAATGAGATTCTGGAGGTAAGGTAGTTGCTAATTTCCTTTGTGTGTGTGTAAAGAATTTATATAGAATTTAATTGGTTGTATTAAATCATATATGCTAGTATATTGTGATTCCATGTGACTGTTTTCATCATTAAATTTAATAGGTTTTTAAATTTTTTTAACGACCTACTAATACATAGCTTTTTAAAATATTAGAAAATCCTGCATTTTAACAAAAATGTAAATGTTTTCTCTTATAGCAAGTAAAAGATAGGACATGTCTGAGAGCTTTAGAGAAAATCAAGATTCAGTTAGAAAAAGGAAATAAAGAACATGGTGACCAAACTGTAGCCGGACAGGATACCAGTATAAATACGACTGTTTGTCAGCATGAAGACGGTAACAAATACAACTTGAATATTTCTAAGATTCTGTCCTTTTTTTCTTTGTGAAGACTTTTTTCCCTCCTCTAACATAATCAGAAACAAGAACTTTTCTAACTAATCCCTTAGTAAAGTGTTTACTTTCTAGTGCTTAGATGGTTTTTACTATACAACCTGGTATACTAAATTCTTAGGAATTCTTATTTTCCAAATATTCGTATTTTTTGAACACTAATTTATTGTATCTTTTCAATACCTGCTAATGGGACTGGTTGTCATATCTGTTTTATGAGAAATGGACTCGGGAAGATCATTAAAGATATTTTATGAGGCTGTTTTTTATTTACATTATTATTGCATTACTTCTTTTAATAGAAAAGAATAAAGATGCATATATGACTCCTCTCAGGAATATAAAAACCACCCAAGCATCAAAATCCATTCATCAAAAGACCAACAGAGGTAATGTGTAGATTGACAAGCTTTATAATAAAACTTTCATTTTTATTTTTCCAGTGAAATACTTTGTAGGTTTCCATATCTTTGTCTCCTTAGGAAAAAGATTTTTAAATGTTTTAAGTAACGTTAATATTCTTAATTCTTTCAGATGATACTCAGTTTGACTTTATTTCTAAAGGGATATATTAGTGTTCCTTCAAGTGCTTTTGATTGAAAGTAAATGATGCAAAATAACATTGTAAAGGATTGTTTGGGTCAATATATTATCAAATGATCAATGATTTTATATTAGTTTGTATTTGATCCTTTATATTATTAAGCATTTCTGTTTTTACTTTTGTGGGCTTTTGTTTTCCTTTCCATTTTATTTCATATTTTCCCAGCATAATTTATTTCCCAAGGGATATCCAACAATAGGGGATTTGTTGGAGTAAAGTATTACTATTAGGGGATCACTTGGGTAAAAAATTTGAAATTCAAGATCTTTGTATTGTTTTATTGTTTTCTTATTACAAAAGCAATTGCATGCTTATTACAGAAGAATCAGAAAATACATCCAAGCAAACTAAAATAAAGAACACTAAAATCCCACCCATGAGCCAACCATTACTTTTCCTTGAAAAATATTTTGGAGACCCTTTCCTATGCAGATTTAATTTTCAAAATGGCATCTGGCCTAATTATGTTTTGTAGCCAATTCATTTAAACAAGTTGCTGGATACTGTTCCAAATTAGTCCCATATTGTTGGATGTTTTCTTGGGGAAACTATTTGAAGTTTAAAGGCAAATAATGTTTTGGATAACAAAAAGTCTCACATGAATAAATAGAGTATACAATTTTTAACCAATGGTTATACCAAACAATTTGATTTTGTTCATAGTGCTTTTAGTCACATAATAGACCGTAAGAGTGCCACTTTTTTTAAATAACTCAAATTTCTTATTTTTTTATCACAAATGAGTAGTATCACAGGCCAAATTTTGTCTTGCAAATTTTTAGCAGGTAGAAATTTTACAATCCCCAGCATATAAACTCTTAATACGGTTTAGGACACATATTTGAATTGGTCATGTATATGCCTGGAAACCATGCATTTACCGTACTGATTTTGCATGAACCTTTGTATGTACTGTCTAAAACATTTTCATTAAATTCTCCATATACCTTGTAAAATAATCATAATAGAGGTTTTTTCTTTATTTTTCACATGCTTCTTCCCCCAAATGCATTTGGAATTTGCCCCCATATAACTTGACCATATTTTCCCTTGCCTATTATCAGAGTTTACAAAAGAAATTAATTTTATCTCATTTGGATTTGTTTACTTTGTAATGTTGGAAAATGGTACCAAGGTGGCTGGAACTAGAAGGAAATAGGTTGGGGGAGGAAATTGGAGGGTTTGGGTGGCTCAGAAACTAGATTAAAGGCAATAAGCAATGATTATACATTTGATAATTATGCTGTCTTTAAGGACGGAGAAAAGTGACAGCTTCAGCTAGGAAGAACAGGAGACATCAGACTACTGAGGCCGACTCTGAAAGGTATTTGCCATGCATGCTAGAAAAGAGCACTATCTTCATTGTTTAAAAAATGTCTAGAAATAGAAAATGTAGTTTACTTCTATTGTAAAAGAAACTAAATGTGTAACAAGATAGTGGAAACTATGAATAACTAGCTATGTCTTAAGACATTTAAAACCATGACTAGGAGCATTTGACTTCCTATGGCTTGTGTGCTTTTCCTATTTGTTGGCATGGCCCTTAATACCAGGTAGTATATTCTTTCAATATATATTTCTATATATTATTCCAATTATATTGCATGTATGTGTGACTTCTGATCTTGATGTGACAAACTTTGAGATTTAGATTTGGGTTCCCTACATTTACAATGATAGAATCATTTTGTCTATGATTTGGATATATATATATATATGATGTTACAATATATTTTAACTTCTGCCAATTAAGCCACTGTTGGAAGCTGAAAATTTATAGTTATGTTGGTAAAACTATCGTGGGTATTTACTTAGCATACTATCTTATATTAGGTTTTGACTTAATTTAAAATATCTTTTGGAGAAACTGCTGTTTATAGTATTTTAAGACTGTATTTTACCTGGGATTGAGAATACATTTGTTTTTCACTTCTTGAGCTCCCCTAAAACCTTTTGGACTCTTACTGGGTTTTGTATTTAATTATAAGCTTCACTGTAAAGTTTCCTAAAAAAAATAAAATAATCAGCTCCCCATGTATATAATACCTGGCTCCTTAGACATTTAAAAAACTTAGCTATGTTTTCCGTAGATCACTCTGCTGGGTAGTTATTTGGTACTTTTTGGTTTTGAGATTTTAGTTTTATGCTTAGTTAATGGTATTATAGTTACACACTTAATGGAATGACAGAAACAAAAAATTTATAAATAGATGTGGTTTTAAAGTTTGTGTTTAAATTGGTGTATTTTCAACATCTGTTTAGTGATCATGATGTTCCAGAGCCAGAGTCAGAAATGAAGATGAGATTACCAAGACGAGCCAAAACAGCAGCACTAGAAAAAAGTAAGCTTAACCTTGCCCAGTTTCTCAATGAAGATGTAAGTTAGGAGAAGAGATGGAGGTGGAGTCCTTTTTAAAATATTCTTTAAAAATTATGTTTGGTTCTTTGCTTTAATAAAGTTACCCTTGTGTCAAAATCAGGAAAAGTCTTGTAGAACTTTTTATGCGCAATTCCTTATTACTTTGGCTGTATCGAAGCATCAGGACACCATCTTCATCAATCACAGATTTAATCGGAATCTGAGGTGGGTATAGGAAACCTGCCTTTTTAAAACAGTTTCCCAAGTGGTGCTTATGAGTATTCATTTTTAAGAACACAGCATCACGGGCAACTTTTAAGCCTAGCTAGTAGGTTGCACTTGGGAAGCTTATGACTTGTGGCAGGTTCAACATAGATAAAAGCATCTCAGATCTCACTTAAAAAACTGGTATTTTAAGGGTAGAAGTGCCACAAACTGGCCAGAAAGGAACCTACTACTTCCATAGAGGATGACTAGTATAATGAACCAAAGTACCCAGATCCTAAGTTTTATAGCTGCAATTTTGATAATCACCAGCATTGGTAATTTCTCTTCCTAAAATACCTGCATATGATAATCCAAGTTTGCTTATGTTTGTCATGTTTCCTGGGTTAAGGCTTTGTTTTTGGCATATCATTAATTGTGGTTAATAAAAAATATTGAGAAAAGAGTGTGACAGGAAGTTCTCTATATAGTAACTTACGAACTCTATTCACCGTCAATTTCATTTGTCTTCTGAAACTGGCACTTAGCCTGGCTTTTTCTTAGACTATGACATCCTTTTCTCTTTGACACCTTTTCTTATCCTTCCAGTTACTTTTTTCCCCTTCTTTAGTGTTCAGAAGACAAATGCCCTCACTAATTAGATCTATTTTCATAATAATTGTGCTTTTTTTTAGGTTTACTGATCAGAGACCATATATTTAAGGTGATGTTCTAAAATGGAGCTAAAGTAATATTGTTGTGCTTTTTAGAACCAAATTGCTATATTACATACATACATGTGTATTTATAAAACTCAGAATATAAAAGGAGTTGAAAAGTTACAAAGAATGCTTATTAAGCAAAAGGAAAAGGCAGATATGGTGGTAATATAAAACAATGAAAAATAGATGATTGTTTTTCATTTCATTTGTTGGCTCTGTGTCTTTTCCTGTGCTTCAGATTCTTTATGTAAATCTTTTGTAATATCCCTGTCATTAAAAAAAATTCAGGGTGGTGGTGAGGGGTAGAGAGAAATAATTTCAAAGCTACACAAAATGTGTTCTAAGGAGGTCTTTAGAAACTCCAATCCCATTCACCCCCATAGCCAGCCTGTCCTCAGGAAGGAGTCATATTCATACACGCATGGGCCACCACACAAAGGCTTCCTATGGCATGGGAAAAGTTTAAGCACCAAACCTTTAGTATTCTTACTACTGAAGTTTTACACGCAATCACAGAAGCCATTGCTGAAGTTATACTTTGTACTATTAAAGGTAAGGAATATTCTGCTTTTAAAAGACATCCCTTAACACTTCAATATACATTGCTAAAGTACAATAAAACCAATAGCTGTAAATCCATTTATCATTTTTTCATTCAAAACTGGTAACTTACAGAAAACAAACAGTATCATTGTCTGTAAGAGGCACAGATTTGCTAAGAGTAAACATGCAATTGTGCCATTGCTCTTATAAACCACAGACTTTATAAGCTTAAAAGTACAGAAAAAGTGAACTGAGCAGCCCAAATTCGCCTATGAGTGGAACATGCTACTTGATAAACTATGATTTTTCTATACATATATAACTTTGAAAGATACTTCCAAGAGATACCTTTGCCTTTTGCTAATTTGCATCGAGGTAGTTGGTATCCACCTGTTGTACAACTGTTCATGGGTCAGGTCATCACAAATCTTTACAATATTAACCTAAATTACTAACGCATTATATATTAAAACTTTGTGCACAGAAATAAATTCAGGACAATATTCTATTTTAACTTAGAGAATAAAAAATTCACAAAATACCATTAAAAAGAGAAACATCGAAATCCATTTGTACTGTAAAATTCCACAATGATCTGGTGTAAAACATAAAAAAAAAATACAAAATATATAATTAAAAGGATTAATGTTAATGATTTGATATAAAGACAAGTCACAGGACTAGAAATATTTCAAGATCAATTGATAAATGCTTATTATCCAGCAGAAAGAATATTGATGTACAAAATAAGACTAGTGCAAGAAGAACTGCAATTTATTTCTCTTCATTTTTGAGATTTTGGTTATGAACTGTACAGCTCGCTAGAGATGCTGCTGTCAGATTCCATTCAATGGGACGATTAAGGCACATCTTAATGGGACTCAAAGGGCAACTTGCTGTGTTCCCATCAGACAAATTCAGTTTCTCATCAGTTTTCATTTGTAGCATGCTGGAAAAGAAATTATAAAGCATTTTAGTTTTACTTGAAAGAAACTAACCTTGTAAAAGAAAAAATCAACCATTTTATTGTTTGGACCTCTAAACATTCGAGTAGACAGCACTTCTTATTCTGAAAGGCAAGAACTTTTAGCTCCCCCCTCCTTACTAAAACAGTATATGTGTGAGCATGGTGCTCCAGATGTCTCTCACCACAGGACAAAACCTACTCCATTTATGGATTCCAATAGTACAGAGCCATATTTAACCTTGTGAGCTTGGCAAGGTTCATTCCTTTTAACTGGTTCTTTAACCTATCAGGAGACAAGCAGGAATGAACTATTGGCTACCATTTCAAACAGACATTTACATATGTTGTCGTATTTACATCTCATAACTACAAAGATGGCATACTTTAAGTCTCAGTTAATTATATATATGACTGAGATTGTGCAATAACCCAACTGAAAACCAAATACAGTGCTTGCTTTTTCACTTCAGCTTGCTTACTAGCACCAAATAAACTAACAATCATGAGGTGTAGAAAAATAGTTGTTTTGGTGGCAAGTCTCATGTCCAAACAGCAAGGTGACCAATTATCAGACACGTGAGGAGTCCGCAGTACTTTGCTGTCTAATTCAAATAATTTCACACTGATGGAAAAGCTGGCTTACTTCAATACTATTCCTGAATGCATACCCTCTGTTGAGTAGACAGAAGTCTTGGTCTACAATCTCATGGAGCACAGTCCTACCTGCGCCCCAGGAAACTTGCCCTGCATTCTTCAAAGCCTGACACAAATACCCCATGACATCTCTGAATATAATCTTTGTACCCAGTAAAACTTAACTGCACTTGTTAATTATGTTGGGTTCTCAACTATTGTTTTATGTCTGAGAGCAAAAAGGAAACTGAGCTGGATAGAATTTAAGTGATTTGTTAGAGCTGGTACATAGGAGCTTCATGAAGACTTCTCTAGTGTTTTACTGACTCCCCCTTATAACTGCAATCAGGTCTTGTCGTTTGAACACAGTTAACCTGTTAGACCACATTTCAACACTGTAAGGAAATCCTCTCTTCTCTCCAAGAAAACAATGCCACTACATGGCTATAAACAGGTATGAGACAAAGTAACACACACAGGCAGCTGAAGGGATTATTCACCAAAGATTGAGTCCTTTTAAAAAGTCAAAATGTGAATAAATTAATATTTTAGTCAGATTTCTAGGGTTTTTGGCGTGATGGTGTCTGACTTTTTAAATCTTATATACAAATAAAATGACTGAATATCTTTTTCTGGATTATTTTACTTAGCATTATGCCCTCCAGTTCTGCTTCATATGGCCAGTTGTTTTTTCAATAGCTGAGTATTCCATTTTGTATGTAGATCACATCTTAGCCCACACCTGTCATGGTTATGTGACAAACAAGACCCCAAAGCTCAATAGTCTCATATCAGAAATCATAACTGAACTTGAATACCTATATTGGCTACTATACATAGACCACATATTTTTTTGTTTTTTCAAGTTAGCAAAACTCAGATAAAACAGTAAAGCTTCTCTTCCCCCCAAGCACTGCTACTTTATATTTACAAAACAAACAAAACTGTTACATATGCCATTTTGAAAAACTAATGCAAGCTATAACAACTATATCAGTATAGCTTCCAACTCTGAAAAAAATTGAAGGCCTGGAATAAAAAATCAGTCTTTAAAAGCTTTCCCCCCTATATTCTGTTTGTTATATGTATCAAGTAATACATCTGAACAATGACATTATTTTGATAATGTAAAGAGAATGTTAAACTTTTCTTAGAGTGTGTACTCCAAATTTTGACGCAAACTGTAGGGGTACACAGAAACACATCCATCAATTTACAAAAAAAAAAAAAAAATTGGGACCATTAGCAGTAATACGCAGGTTGATGTGTCTGACTCAAACACAAATTAAAAACCAGGTGCTGCCGACCAGGTGCACCTCACGAAGGCAGGTGTTGCACCAACAGAGGCACCTCTGGACATACGCTCCCCTGGCTTTTTTTTTCTTCCCTTTTTTAAGAGACAAGGACACAAGGTTTAACAAATTAGAAAAATGAAGGTTTTTTTTCAGTGTCCTAAATGGAAATAGATGATCTCTGTCAGTCTGGGTCAATCCAGTACCTGGGCACTTTCAATTCCATTTTACTGTCTGCTGAGAAAGCACGTTGGGCGTACAAAGATGAAGAAAACACTGTCCATGCTTTCAAAGATTTTGCAATCTAGGGTTTTTAACAAATACTTTGTTTTTGAAAGTTAGAAATTTGATGAAGTTAGGTTTATTGTCAGTAATTTGTAGTCATCCTAAACACGCCAAGTGAAAATAAATGTTCCTCCGCTTTTCCTGATGTGCTTTTTAAACTTTTTGTATATTTTTAAAGTAGGAGATAAATTTGCAAAATTAAAAATATCACTTCCAAATGTTATCCAGTGAAGCCTCTCACTACTCTTAGTAACTCGAAGAGCTACTGTCACCGATTTTTTGGTTTTCCTCCAGATTGTATCTTCATGTTGACATACATACATCTCAATTTCCGCTATTGCCTTTCCTCCCAGGCACTCCTGCATCTTGCTTTTTAAAATATATGTATTTTGGAGTTGTTTCATATTTTTACAATAAACACTTTTAACAACCTCATTAAATTCTACTGTCAATTTATTTCACCAGACTTCAACTGACAGCCTGTACACCTATTTCTCTCATCCAAAATATCAATGTATTGAATATTTTACATATCTTAAAGAATGTGCACGTTTATCTATCTATAGGATGGATGTCAAGGATGAGGTGTGATTCAAAGCTTATAAATTTTGGAATTACTAAAATGTCCTTCATAGATTACCATTTTATATTCTAGCTATGTATGAAAATGTCTTTACACGCGCTCTTGCCAGTAGTATGTAATGAATTTTATGAATCTTTACAACGATAGCCAAGAATTGATCTGCCATTGTTTACTTCAGGTTAAGCTTATTTTCCTATCTTAGAAGCTATCTGTATGTGTTCTTAGCTAACTAAGGTAATCTGCAACTAAGGTTACTTCTGGTCTTGATTTGCATTTCTCTAATAAAGAGATGATGAACATTTCTTCATGTACAAGCCAGTGTTACCTTGATTGAAAAGGATATGACAGTAAGGAATGATCTTCACCTGCTATCAATCAAAACAAAACAAAGATTAATCCTTTGTTTTCTGTGGTTTATAATCCACTCCCCTCTCTAGATCATTAGCTGTTCTGCTTTACAGTGATTTTGTAATGAATCCATTCTAAATTTATTTGAATCGTGAATTTGTCAGTCTCATTTCAGGGCCTGTTTAGGAAGCTGCAGGTGCAGCTACAGCATCCAGATGATCCAACAGTGGCAGGATTTGCCCATGGGCTAGCTCAGCAGTAGCCCCCGCGGTGGTACTCGAGAGTAAGGCTTTGGATGAGAGAATATTGAGTGGGGTTCTAGTTCCAGCAACAAGCAACTCTATGACCTTGGACAAGTAACAGCTTTCTTCCCCTCCTCTGCAAGGGGAAAAAGGTTAAATGACATCTTCCCTCCCTGCTTACCTTATACATTTCTGATGATCTAATGAGAGTCATTTAATATGCTTTAAAACCATATGGAGTGTAGACAAATGTAAAGGCTTAGTTTAGCATTGCATATTTTGGTGAAAGAAGGAAACAGCTGGAAAAGCCGTGTTGGTAGTAAGATCACTTATATTTCTATCAAACTGGGACCTAGACAATGAGGTTTAAACAAGGCCAAGATTTGAGAGGACTGTATATCTAAGCATATTTACATATTTCTGTGATTCAATCTATTCTAAGATCTTTAAACCATATGACTGGAAGTTCACAGAATATTAAAAAGAATGACTGAGTAGTATCTTGGGGAGTATAAAAGATGAAAATCTTGTGGGTCATGGACATCCAGACATTTATGTGATTTAAATGAGTGATGACTGATAATTCTAAGAAAACAATAGTTAATAGATCTAGGTCTAACTTGTACTTATCATGGGAGACATGATGTTCATTTCTCGCCTATAATAACGTGATAGCCAAGTCTGACAATAAACATAAGGTACCCAAACTATAGGAAATGATATACAGAGCAGTTACATACCAGGCACTATGTTAAAAAGTTTTTCTTTCACGTCACTTAATTCTAGCCACCACCTAGTGAGACTCAGGAGTGAAATGACTTACCCAGGGTCACATGCCATGTAAGTATAAGTTACCTTTCTGCATGTTAAATCTTGGGTTGAACATCAGTCATGATCTCCCTTCATATTAACATCAGTTTATCTATTAAGATTATTTAATACCTGACAAGTGTCTGATGTAAAAGTTTCGGACAGAAAGGTATCCCGGTGGGTGACCATACCACCCTATTAAGGAGAACTATATATTTAGAGCATGACTTTTCTTCAGATTTAACTGAGGAGCTGCTTTTTTCTCAAAAGGAAAAAACTCTTAGGACACAGACATGTTTTTGAGGGCTACCACAAGAGCATTGTTTAGACGATGGGTTTCAAGGAACATGCGTTCATCTCTTTGAAGGGAGAAGCTGTATGCATGAATACATTTGATTCAGTTATAAGATTTGGATTTTGAATACTTACTATAACGTACCTGGAACCATAGAATTTGGTTTATTTAATTTTCATTTATTTCATAGAATTTATTTCATAGAATATTATTTCATAGAATTTTCATTTATTTAATTTCAAATTCTGGGTGGTTGGTTTATTTTTCATCTGAAAACGATGTCTTCTGATGTTAATGCAGTGAACTTTTACTAGTAGATATTACGGCCCACCACCGGCTGTGAGCCTAAGGTTTCCAAAAATCTACCCAAACATCACACAAGGACTGTTAAGTGTGCAAAACTGGATGACAGACCATTAAGTAGGTAAGTGTATCATCATGTATTTGATTATAGAAGAAACTATAAAAATCAAGTCATTGACCCACTGCACTAAATATGGTGGTTCCTGAGCTCCAGGTGGTATATGCAGAGGGCCTTGCCATAAAGCAGGGTTTCTGGTGAGTAAGAGGCTACCATGTGTCCATAGGCCAGGTTTGCTGATGACTGCAGTTGGAACTCCATTCTTCCTCAAATCTTTAACCAACACACCCACATAACAGAAATAGAAAGGAATGGCTTCTAAGTCTTTCATAAAAATAGCACTTACTAAACTGGTATGCCTAATGAAAGATGTTTCATTTGCAACCTTTTGGCCTTCCTGTCTACATTCAATATTGCTGACCATTTCCTCTTGTATGAACTGAAAAATGTGCCTCCTTTCTCTCTGTTTAAATGTAGAAGCCCTACCAGAGCCTCCTATAAAGAGCTAATTTGGGCAGATAATAAAGGTTAAATGAGGTCAGAGGGTGGCGCCTTTCTCTGAAGACACCAGAGAACAGACAGAATGTGGTCATTGGTAGGAACTAGGTAGAACTAGGAACACAGCTCTCATCAGAAACCAAATTCTCCAGATCTTGATCTTAGACTTTCTGGACTCATGGACTGTGAGAAAATTAAGTTTTCTGTTTATTATGCCATGCAGGTAGTGGCATTTTGTTATAGTGGCCAAAACTAAGAAGCTCCTTAAAACTTCTGGATTTTAAGGCTAAACAATATTGACTTCCCCTGCCTCTCCTTCCACTGCAATTCATACTACTTTACCTGGCTAGATGCAGAATTCCTCAAGGCTGAGCCTTAAGCTTTCTATAAGTCTATGCTCTCTTATTAGAATTTCTCATCCATACTCAGTTTCAGCCATCAGTGACATCCTCTACCTACAGCTTGTACATTGCTGTATTAGGATTTGCTGCACTCAACCCTGATAGCTCCCCATAGAAACAACTTTCAATCATTTAATGAAATCAAATGATTTCACTAACAGAATTTACTCCCTTCTATTTCCTATTTTATCTTTTTTTCCCATCCTACTAAAATACAAGATTGATGAGAATACAGATCTGTGTTTGTCTTTTTTCAGCATTTTATTTCTAGCACCTCCCATATGGAATCTGGGTAAATATTTCTAGAAAGAATGAATCTGGAACTTCTGGTGATGGTGAAATAGCAGGGTAAGATTTATCCTCTCACTTTGGCTTACTGTTTGGAGGTTCCAAGCTGCAGTATAGGGAGAAAATCCAGGACCCGCAAGATACACAAGAATCTTCTAACAAGGAAAACAGATTAGAGCTGAGAGAGTCCAATGTGACTACAACTTGTGGGGCAGAGAGCTGTAGAGAAAGAGTTCAGAGATGTGCATAGGGGTTTCCTTAAGTTTTAGATACTGACTAGAGTATCAATGTTTCCCAAAACTGTAAAAGGACCATGAGAAAACCCGATGGAGTTGGAGACAGGACTGGGTGCAATTTGTGTTCCGTTAGCAAGAATGGAACACATGGGGCATTAAATAGAATCCTCAGAAAGGCACTGGTATGGTTTATTAGTGGGGCCAAATTAGCCTTAGAGCACAGTTTCTCAATCTTGGGACTATTGCTATTTGGGGATCGACAATTTTTCTGTTGTGAGGCTATCTGATGCACAATAGAAATGTTTAGAGCATCCTGGTCACTACCCTCTAGGTATGATGATCAAAAATGTCCATACACTGCTGAATATTATATTCCAAATGCAAAATATATATATTCCAAAATCAGCATTAGTTGAGAACCACTGTCTTAGAGCCTGCCAAATAAAGTAAGATTCCAAATAATCAACATGTTCTCAACAAGTTAAAGGTGTCCTGGAATAAATTATACAAATGCTTAAGACATTCCTTAAAAAAAAAAAAAAAAAAGGCCAGCATATAATGTAAAGCATTAAATCCAAGTATGCCCCCCCCCTAAAAAAAAAAAAAAAGAGGAAAAATAGAGTCAAGGAGAAGTAAAATCAATAGGAAATGATAGCATATATTGTGAATTTGTCACATAAGGATGTTTATGCAGATATTTTAAATATACTTCATAAATTTAAGAAGTTGAAAGCAAGAACACAAACAAAAATTCTAGACACAAAAGAAATTTCTGAAGGTGAAAATACAACTTAGGAAATGAGAAATATCATGACTGTTATTAACAAGTTAGGTAATGCCAAAGAGTAGGTTAATTACAATTAAAAACTCAGAAACAGTACAATCCAAAATGAAATAAAAACAAAAAAAGGAAATATCAGTGATCTGTTGGACAAAATATGTGTGATTAGAATCCCAACAGGAGGGGAGAAAGGAGAGGAACAAAAATATATTTGAAGGTACTATAACTAAAATTTCCAAATATGATTAAAAACTAAACACACATATCCAAGTAGTTTAAAAAAATCCAAGCCAAGGAAACATTAAGTCAACAATGCCAAGCACTTGTGTACAAATTGCTGATAACCTGCAGTAAATAGGAAATCTTAGAAGCATCCCAGGTGGTTGGGTGGGATGGGGGAAGACACATCTAGAGTAGCAAATGTTAGAATGACCTTCTTTACCTTGAAGCAAGGTAAGCAAAAGACAAGGAGTAACATATCAAGTGCTAAAGTAAAAAAAAACACGGAAAAATCTAAATTCCAGAAACATCTTGCAAAACACGAATGACATACTTTTTCATACACAAAAAGCAAGGCTGAGTAATTTAATCTATAGCAAATCTGCACCATAAGAAAAGCTAAACTTTTCAGGTAGAAGGAAAATGGTATCAGATGGAAGACTGGTTCTATACAAAAGAAAGAAGAGGAACAAAAATGGTAAATTTGCAAGGAAAATACTTTTCATATTTAAAACATCCCTTTGATAATTCCCATTAAATGAAAAGAAAGTAAATTGGTGGTGGTGGTGGTGGTGGGGGGGGTTAAAACATTTATTGAAGCACAATGTATGACAACAATAGCATTAAGGCTTGGAAAGATGCAAATAAACTGTATTAAAGCTCTTAGACTACACATGGCATGGTATATTATTTGAAGATAATATGATGAGTTAATGAAGTACTGGGCAAGTAAGTGCTTTTTAAAAAGTCAATTAAGAGATTAAATAAAAATGCTCAAATGATCCATAGAAAAAGGCAGGAAAAGGGGGGGGGGAATAATAGATGGGAGAAATAAAAAGGAATTAATTGGCTGATTGAAACCTAATCTTACCTACAGTCACATTAACTGGAAGTGGTCTATGAAAAGGCAGACCATCAAACTAGATGAAAAATCAAGTCTTGACTACATACTACCTAAAAGAAACTCACTTTAAAGACAGAAACATCTTAAAAATAAAAATACGAGAAAAGATATACCATGGTAACACTGGTGATATGGATTGGAATGAGTATAGTCAGAAAAAAAACAGACTTCAGAGCAAGGAACATTCTAGGGATAAAGAGTTTCATTTCATAATTCATGTATCAACATCACTATTTTAAATGTGTATGTACATAATCTAAGAGCTTCAAAATCTATGAAATAAAAGCTGAAAGGACTGAATGGATAAACAGAAAAGCCCAGAATTGCAACTGTAGAGTTCAATATGCATTTCTCATAGACAGAATACACTGAAACTCAATGAACAGGTTTAAGAATTAACTACTATTAATTCCACCAACTGACATTTATAGAACATTTATAGAACTCCATCAGCAGTGGAGCGTGTTGTTTTCCGCAACACTCAGAACTTTTGTAAAGACAGATTCGAGGCCATAAAACTAATTCCAATAAAGGTATTAAAATCCTACAAAGTCTACTACACAGCATTAACAAATTAGGAATTAATAACACCAAGTACCTGAAAAATTCTCAAATATCTGGAAACTAAACAACATACTTCTAAATAACCCAAACAATAAATCAAAACAAAAACCAGAATTTGTGGGATATATAGTTAGAGTAGTGTTTAGGGAGATATTTATAACAGCATGATCATCTTGGTAAAGAATCTTTCCACCACCACAATATTCTACATCACTGGTTCTCAAAGTCTGGTCCCTGGACCAGCAACATAAGCATCATTTAGTGGCCCACTCATACCTACATAAAAAAGTGGTTGGAGTCTTACTATTCCTTTTTTAAACAGCCTTTCCAGAGAGTATGATGTACACTGAGCTTGCAAATATCAGTTTTAAAGCAGCACACTTCTCAGTGGACTACCACACTGGTCTACACCTTCTCGTATTACAGCGTTCATTGTCCAGAGTGCGGTCAGAAATATCTTTCAGAAGCAAAATCTAATGCCATAGATCTGCACCCTCCACGCCCAATGAAATGGGAAGCCACTGAAAGCACAGAAACACGACTTACAAGAACCTGCATGGCTACTCTTCACTTAGTTCTTCATACCACTCATACCTTGCTCTCCTCCGTTTTTTTTTTTTTTTTTTTTTTTTTTTTGGTTTGTTTTTACAAGCACTTCCTTCTTGCAAAATCATTCCTCCTCTCCCAGCTTTTCTGTTCCTCAACCTAGTTAATTACTGTTTATCCTTCCCAGCTCAGCTCAACATCTATTTCATTATGGAAGGAAACCTTCCCTAACTTTCCTGAGTTGATACAATCTGCTATAAGGAATTCTCATAGTACCAAATACTAATTCAGAATCTGTAGGATCTGTGTGGTTATTTATGTAATGTGAGCCCTGCAAATAAATTCCCATGAGGTTAGGAGTGATACTTGGTTTTGTACCTAATTATTTCCCATATGTCTAGGATACTATCTGGCACGTAGGAGCTAAATTTTTTTTAAAGACTTGATGGGGCTAAAGATACAGGCCTTTAAAAATCTGGCTCCCTGTATTTCTATCACAGACACAAAGCAGCAAATTTTGGATGTGAATTTTTCAGACTGTCTGGAATTGGTGCTGGGCCAGGTCAGCAAGCAGGGAAAGCCAAATCCTCATTTAAAATTAAACAAAAACAAGCCAGGAAAAAAATCAGATACTTAAACTGTCTAAAAATTAATTAATTAATTAAAAACACTAAAGACCAAACAGGTAAGAGAATTAATAAGTTTAATACTGCATATTGTAACAATTGCAGAATACTCAGCTCCCCTATTAGAACAAATAAACAAACAAACAAACAAACAAAAAACAACACTGATCATGGTCTGAAAACACAAGGGAAAAAAATGGTAGCTAGGAGAGATGCGAGAAGAATTTTTAATTCCAAAGTGAAGAAAGTAAAATGGGGATATAGGAAGTGGAAGAACACCTGAGGAAGAAATTTAAGTTTGAAGCACTGATGTCAGTCTTTTCCTAGTTGGTAGGAGGAGTTGGTCTAGAGAAAGGTGACCCTTGAACTTACCTCAAATAGGCAAGGAGGTCTGGAAGCTGCAGGGAGAAATAAACTTCAAAAAATAGTAAACTAGCACTCATCACTCCCCCAGCACTTATCTGCGGGGCAAAGGCTGGCCTAGTCCCAGAGATAAAACAAGAGTAGTACATGTTAGAGATGTATTGCCTCATGTGGGAGGAGGGAGTGGGTAGCTGGCAGGGAGTGAATGGGGTGCTGGGGATGAACTGGATGTAATCTACTTAAAAAAAATTCAATGATGAGTTCTTCCCCTATGGACACCATATCAAAATTCTGACATAAAAAACTATTTCTGCAAAGGGCCTGATGATAAGTATTTTAGCCTTTGTGAACTTCATGATCTGTTGCACAAAAACAGCAGACTATCTGCAAGGGAATGCAAGGTGGTGTTCCAGAAAATCTTTACTTACGAGACTGGTCAGCCTCCAAATTCAGAAAATTGGTTTTACATTTATAGTCTCTCTCTTCTATTGTGGACAAACAACCAAATTATCTTTCTTGAGATTATAATTATTCTGTCACCGAAGTAAAAACAAGATATTTTTTGATGAGTTCCCTGAGTTCCTTTTTGATTCTAAAGTTTAATCTAATGCCTGGGTATATCAAAAGAAAAAGTATCCAATATTTGTTGAATAAACTGAATGATTTTCCATGAAAGATATGAAGTAATTAGTAAAGCAAAGAATGAGGTAATTGACAAAACAATGAAATGGTAAAGTATCCAAGAACAATTTTAAAGAAAAACATTAAGACAAAGGATTATCAGAGTAGATGTTTTATCTTTTAATGAAGTATTATGGCAAGAGTTAGCAACTCTCGAAAACTCAAAACTCTTCTTGTTTCTATGAAACTCATGTTGGGGGTAAAACTCAATTGCAGGTATAGTGGATTATTTATTAACAATCCCGATTTCTTTGGAATATTTTTTAAAAAAATCAGTCGAAGTTTGACTTTACTACTTGTGGCATTGGCAATAAACAAAATGGTAATATGGAAACCACTGAAGACTGTCAGGGATTTAATGTCTATATTAAATGCCTATCTACATTTCATCCAGCTCTGCCCATGACTGTGGGTTAAGACTTGAGGAGATACTGGTCTTGATGTTCTGACTTCGTAAGAAGGTATCTTCTCATGGTTTGCATTTGATGGTAAAGCTCCCTGACCAGACTGCAACCACAGTTTCTTAATTCAACATGAAATAAAACCTTTCTTAATTCAACATGAAATAAAACCTAATATACAAAAAAGAATCTCACAAAACAGACTAACTAAAATGATCATCTTTGGCTTACATGTTTCGGAAAGTTCTTGTAATGGTTGATGTAAATGAAGCACTTACATTTATTTCAATTACTCTAATTTAATTTCTGTACAACAAATCCTGTGCATATATGAACCTGTAGTTTTACAGTCATTACTTTCTCTGGGAATATCACAGTGAATAGAGAAACCCAAGAGACTCAACATATACACCGCACAGAGCAGTATTTCCCAGTTATGTTCCCAGAACTGTGCTATGGGAAGTAAAAAGCTGTGACACACTAAGCCCTGACCCACTATGAGCAGAAATGAGATCTGAGCACGTCTGTTATGAGCCCACAGACACTTTGCACACAGGACATTCTGGGGGACCAGCACTTCTTGGTATGTATCTTAGGAATGCTTGTACAGTAAACTAGCTGAAGGCAACAGAATCATCTGGAAATGTTTTTCTATCAAAATTAAATTTAGAAAATCATCTACTCTCTGCTTTGTAGTTTTCCCATTAAATAATTATGATGTTGGATAAACACACATGAAGAAAGTCTAACTACATTAAATATATTTAAGGATATACTGTGCCAAGGGGTGCCTCAACCATACAAATTTTAAAAGGACATCTTGAGTTAGAACTGAAAAAATATGATAAAACATTCATAAGCAGGACCAGAGGAAGATGCATGGTTAGTTGAAGGACTGCACGCATCAGTTACATACCTGTGTGAAAACCAGAATTCTGAATGGAATTTCTGAGGATAGATGACAAAGCAGGGAAAGCTAACAAAATAAACTTTTCCAGTTATCTCAAAGTGTCTACATGAATTCTAAATTTTAATGGGAAACCTTGAACTTTTAGGATGAATACGATGAGGATAGTTGCACTGAGTCCACATTAGGTTGTTCTAGTCTTAAAATTTCCTCAGAGGTTTGGAAATCAGTTTATTTACATTCAAACAGGAATCAACTAGGAAAAGGCAAACACTGGAACTCAAGACACTGATAATTAAAAACCCATACTACTATTTTCAAAATTCACACTCCATTTCAGATCATTATGATGTCAAAAGTCATCTGTTGCAACTGGCCCTCCCTTCTCCCTCACATCTACATGGGGTGGTGCTAATTAGAAAAGATTCTAGCTTTCAACACTGATTATATAGCTTTTCACTGTTTGCAGAATGAATTCTCGGTTTGATATGTCCTGTTTTACTCAAATGGTGAATCCAACTTCTATTAAATCTAAGTGCCCACTTTCCCCTAAGCTTCCTGTAAGCTGGCAGCCGAGATCAAACCGCACAGTTCAAACCATGCAGCCCTGTTCAATTCTATTATTCCTTCAAAGTCTTTCAAGTTGCCCCCACCAGAGGGAGGCATAGGGTACCTTACAACATGTAGTATCTCAATTCAAACACAAATATACACCAATATTGAGGAAATAAACGGTGCAGGCACTGTTTACTCATTTGGAATAGCAATTTTTGGAACCCTCTACACTGCATAAGAGCATATTTTTTGTTAAATTAGTAATAGGTTCGAATTACATTTCTTCTTCCTCTTTCCCATGTATACACAGTTGATAACACAGCAGTATAAATGCTGAGAAGTGTAAAACTTCTACGTATTAACTCTAACTGGACAGTTAAAACTTGAAATGTACAAAAGACATTTGTGATAGAAGCGAAACTTGTCATTTATATAGTCCATATGTAATTCCTTATATACTTTGTCCCAGAAATTTTTCTAGAAAAGTGCTGCTTTTGAAAGTCTCCAGTAAATAATTATTATATGAAGAAAAACATACACAAACTAATAACGATTTTTTGTGTCATTTCCAAAAGGCAAAAGAATGTATGGAAAACCAAGAATGAGAAAAAAATAACACCTTAGGAACATTTAAAAACCAGATAAATAAATATGACTATAAATATAACTTTGCAAAAATAATGTCCTTGTTGATAGATTTAAAAAAAAAAGAATGCTAAAAAATAAAGAAGGAAAGTTATCAGTAAAACATAAAGCTCTAAGCAGAACAGGAAATAGTACTAGGATTTTTAAAGTGAGAAAAGATGAAAACAACCTTAAAGACACCAACTTTTTCAAACTACCTCAAAAGGATTTTTTAATGAATTTGAAAAAGGCATTTCATCTTTTCTGGGATGAATCTCATCTTTAGTGAGATGAAGAATCATATTAAAATGAATTTTGTATTTACAAATTAGAAACAGTTAAGAAGCTGGAAGAACAAAATACGGTTCTGTTGTAAAATGAGTTAAAGCGAAGTACTTTGGTAAACCCTAACAGAATGAAATGAGGATGTACAGAGAATTAAAAATGACATAATATACTTTATTCTCCATTCACGGCACATTTTTAAAATGTTGTTTTAAGTGAATAATAAGGTCTTGAAAAAAAGATGGCTATCAGGATTCTTCTCTTTTTTGCCTGACATTCTATTTGTTATAATGCTATTTTAGTTGTCATTGAGATGAGGGCAAGAAACAAAGGAAATTAATTTTAGATTTAATCCATCTTTTATAAAGAAACTATTTTTGACTATCTTTAAAATTTTAATCCTTGAATTTCAATTAAGAATTTTAATTACTGCATTTAGGTATTTCTGAAGATTTTTAGTTAAGTAATTGACTGTGGGGAGCATAATAACCTTTTTATTTAATAATGGCTATTGAAACTCAAATCTAATTATTATGTTTTAATATTTTAGGACCTGATACTATTTACTTTAGCTTTCGAAAACATTTTTAAAGAGGTAAATAAAATCTACCAACTATTCAAAAATTCCCCTAAAATGTGTGTAATGTACAATATAACCATATGACAAAATACCCTTAAACTTGCAAATTGAAGATGGCTCTCCTCCATGTCAGGCAAGTAATCAATGAGCAAGAGCACATTCCTACAGGCACTGAACTGCCTAGCGCATACCAGGGAGTAGAGCTGGAACTGCTTACACTGGCAACTTCCAGTTCACACCCTGTTTCTGCCAGGTTCTAAAAATAACCTCCCTGACACACCAATGTCAGGTCAGTTTAACTAAGTAAAGCACATAATTACTTTAAGCTGATTTCAGTACATTCCGCATTTAGCATTACCTTAAAATTACCTATATGACTTTCTCCCTGCTAAAGATTATCTGTGAAAATAAATGTGTGCAATATAAATGTCTGATATGAGAACAAAACAAAACAAAAACCCACTCAAGAAGTTTATTGAAAAATAAAATCTTGTTTCTCAACACTCTAAATGACCAGTTTTAAAGAAGTTCCCAAAGCAAGTAACAGTGGATTTGGGGTTGATATCAAAGTATTATTACGTTATATAGTCTTTTACCAGTTTAGTAATGTTTTTTTCCCACATGGTCTCATAGTTATCAATTTATCAAGACATTACATATGTCTTAGTCAGTGGTACAGTAATTTTTAGGATAGTTGGACATCTTTTTCTGTCAAATCATTTTCTACATTTTAAATTATATTCATCAAATGCACACGCAGATAACTTTGTATTAGTGATATTAAATTTAGAAGTGTTTTTATATCTACACTAAATGTATTTTAATTTGCTTGAGAACCTGGACACATTAAGTAGCACCTAATTTTATGAGTTTCATACTAGGTGCCAAGAAGTTAATTTATTCAAATAATTTGGAAATAAATGAAAACTGAATCAATTGCTTCTCTTTTTTTACCCAGTATCTCATATTGTACTCAAGGCACCTATAATGAAACTTCAAAATTAAGTAGAGAAAAACTTACCTAGTTGGGATTTTGAATAAAAATTTGCCATTTGTCCATTGTTGCAAGACTGTTGTTTAAGTCTTTTGGCTGACATTTCTGTGGTCTTCCATGATGGTCTTTTTCTTTTGTTCACTTTTCTAAGGGCTTCAGAACTACCAGAAGAATTCTTATCATAATTAACAGACTTAATATTTAATTTACTATTGTCAAACTGGTCAACGACTGTGTCCTTTGAAGGACTGTTTGTGTTAGAGATTTCTATTTCTTTAGATTGCTTACTAAAGGAATTATGTCTAGCAGAATGGGATCTTAAGGTAAAGCGCTTTGATTCTTCTTTATCAGTCTGATGATTACTTCCACTGTCAACAGATTCAGAAGAGTAAATGATTGTGTTCAGTTTAAAAGTATTTCGGTGTTCAAGACAGTTGATTTTCCTCAAAAATATTCTACAGTCTTTTAATGTTTTGGACCTCCAATTATTTGGACATATATTGCCTAGTCTTGGTCCCTTTTCCAAATCTTTTTCATTGCAATTCATTCCATTCTCCTTTGCTTCTGACTGAAATTGATGCTCTACAGTAGCAAGTGTTTTGAAGTCTGACATTGCCACCCTCTCCTGCAAACAGTCACCGCTGTTCCCAGGTGGCAAAACAAACAGATTATTCCCTGTGTTTTTTCCTTGGACTGGGAGATCAGTATTTGTTGCCTCCTCAGTTTTATTTAAAAATTTGTTCTGGCAGAAAAATCTAAAGTTTCTTTTTTTAGAGATCCAATCAACAGCTCTGTGCTTATGTAACTTTCCCTCTCTCCTCCACCTTTCATGGTGTAACCTCTTAAACTCAGTCCTTTTTAGTCTAGCTAGTGCTAAATTACTTTTTACATTTAAAAGCGGCGAGCTAACCATTTTATGAAGTATATGCAACTGCCCTGCTGATTTTGAAGGAGAAGATAGTGCAAATTTTTTAAAGTGCTTTCTAAAGGGGCTAGTATTAGAGTCAGAATATTTGGTCCCTAACTTAATTCCTTTGGTATTTATAACTTCCAAAGGGTTTCTAGCATTTGCTTTTCTAACTAGTGAAAGAGACTGTGTTTCGGTTGTTTGCATAAACCAGGTACAGAGTTCACTCAAATTGTACTTTTTCCGAAAAAGCATTTTTACAGGTGAAACCTCAAGTTCTAAAAGACAGGTTTCCAAAGGGTTTGCTATCTTGAAATCACTATTTTCAATGAGTTCTCTTTTATAAACATAATTTCCAGTTTCATCTCCACTCACCTGAACCCATGCATTTGCTATCTGCTCAAATCTATTGTTTAACTCCTCCAACAAGGAATCATTTGAAGTAGAAGCTGTCCACCACCTGAGCAAAGGGTTTGATGAAATTATAGGATCCAAGGATACTTCAGAAATGGGTGTTAATTTGTTATCTTCTAAAGACTTTTTTGTATTCCTTGAATTTCTAGTTCCTGAGGTACCTTTGGAAGCTACTTTCATCCTTGACTCCATAGGCTTCTCCCTTTGACTTTTACCTTTCTGTAAATGAAGTTTATATGATTTTTGGAGGAGGGCATTTCTATAAATAAGTGAGCTAGAAGATGCTAATGAATGTAAGAAATGCAGAGATGGTTTTCTATCTCTAACAGAATGTCGCAAAGGTATAGTAGCAACCACACTCTCTGATGCACCCTGAAGTGTTTCAGTTTCTGTGTGTCTCGTATCCATCTCACTGCACAGGTCATTATCACATTTTGCTTCAAGTAGATTTTGTCCTACTATATTCTCTTGTTCTACAGGAGGTAAGCAGCTGCTAATAGTTACTTCTCTTTCCTGAGGTGAAATTCTATTGACAGTCACAGATATGCCAGAGATTTTAACTTTTGCAGGTCTGCCAGGCTTTCTAATTATTGCCAAAGGCTTCTGATTTGGCCAACTAATATTCTTGGAAGGCTGAGGTATCACAGACTTGTTCTTGATAGGTCTTATATATTCAAAGTCAGATCCCAAGTTCCCACTTTCAGTAGTCAATCTAGAAATAGCACTTACTCTTTCACTGGCGTCAATTTTATGTTCTCTAATATTTTTGACACTATTATATTCAGTTGGAAAATCAGCAACATGATTGTTTGAAGATGTAACATTGCTTATGTTTACACTTCCTTCAGAAACATGCCTTTTAGTTCTTCTTGATCTTCCAAAAATCACAGTTACTGTAATACTCTTTTTATAAATACCTTTTTTTACTTCTGCTAGAAGAGATTCTAGGCTTTTCTTTCCAGCATCCAGTGGCTCATTTTGGCAAATGGTGACATCTGTTTGATTACCTTTAGGTTTCGGTGGTCTTCCAATTGGTCGCTTAACCTGTTTCACAACCTGGGGACCTATTTTCTTGGGTCTACCAGGTTTTCTTTTAAAAGCTGAATCCACAGCACTCCCTGAATTTTCATAAGACTCTTTCTGTGGCTTGTCACTCTTCTCATCTACAGGCATCGCAGAGGGTTCTATAGTCTGTTCTCCACAATTACTTTTGTTTAGTTCACGCTGAAGAGTGTCACTCTCAGTGAGGCTAGAACCACAATTTTCACAGTTGGCATCAGGGATATCTTCATTTGTTTCTTCTTTTTCTTCAAATACATAATCAGCTGGACGTTTTTCAGAAGGAAGATCAGGATTTGATTCAGAAGCACAGACTGAAGTTAAGGTATACTTGACTCCTTCACTACTTTTCACCTCAGATAAAAACATGAGTTTGACAGGACTAGAATAGTTGGGCAAAGAAAAGCATTCACTTGCTTCATATCTTGTTGGCACATTTTTAACACTGGAAATCAAGCTACCTTTATCAGAAATAGATGACATTTTTAGATTATCAAGTCTGCTGTACAACTCTATTGGAGGCATATGATTACTCTTGATATTGCTACATGGTACCAAAGATTTTGTTAAAATCTGCTCTTTACATGCCATTCTCCTTACAGGATTCGTAGTTTTATTAGCATTTTGATCTTTATTTTCAATTTCCATCAATTTTGTGGTTGTTTTATATCCTGATAATGACTGATGATTCCAAGATTTTTGGGCCATATTTATTGTATCTTCTAAACGCTCGACAACAACTTGTAAATTAGAATTGATTGCAATTTTATTTAGATCTATATTATGTGAGCTTTCAATTTGATTATTTTTCATTGGATTTCTCTTTGTAGATTTGGGTATTTTTTTAGCCTTAGGGGATTTTTTAAAAACACGATTACTTGTTACATATATAGAATACCACCCAGGGGGTACAATATTTCGTCTACTTCTGCTCAGAAGTCCAGGAACATCACTTTTCAAAGGAGTCTGAATGTTACTTAATTTTGAACTTGCCCTATGACTCAGGAATTTTTTTTTCCCAGATAAAGATTTCTCTTGTGATTTTCTTATGCTGATTTTTTCAGAAGAACTTGATTTAAAGTTTTCTGAAAATGTATTAAAAGCCAAATTAGTTTCCAAACTATGTAGAGGTAGTTGCAATGATTGTAATGCATAGTCTGGTGAAAATGTTTCTGCATGATTATTATCTTGAAGGTTTTTACAGTCTTGTGAAGATCCCTGGTAATGACAGAATTCTTCATCCACTGGAAAGACCTCACTGCGCATCAATTTCCTTGAACTTTTTTCAGTATTTTTTTTTCTCATAAAATTGTCATCAAGACTGGCAAGTTCTCTTTTTATCTGTAAAGATTGCCTTCTAAACATGGGTGAATCAGGAGAGTTGTGAAGTGCCAACAAAGTTTCTTGACGCTTTCGAAATCTTGTCTGAATAATTTTATTTTCTATCTTTTTATCATGTTGACTCAGTAATTCCATAAAAGTGTAATCACTGGCCTTTGCATTATGCAAGAGAGAAGTTATTAACTCTCTCAACTTCAAATCATTATCTGTATTACAATCACCACTAGATAATTTTGTAAGATTTGTCATATCTGTAGCTTCTATTGATTTTAATTTTTCATTAATACGATCCATTAAATCTTGAAAAATTATAGTTTCACCTTTTTCATGATTTGTAGTATAATTATTGTCTTCCTGCAAAGAATCAGAGTTACTAGATTTATCAGTTTTGTGTATTTTACCTTCATGACTATATTTGTCACTGCTAATTTCTGCTGGTGTGAGAGATGGAGGCTGGTTAATGTTTCTTTCAATTCTGTTATTTTCTAAAGCTGAATGCTCTGAGATGACATCTTTGAATTTTTCAGATCCTTCAGTCTGTATAGGTGATAATGGCGGGGGTGAGGGGCTTCGAGATCTATAAACATCTTTAAGACTGACTGAAATGTCACACACTTCCCTTGTGGAGAGAGGAATGTGAAAGGCCGAACTTGCAGAGTGAAAGTTTGGTAATATTCCAGAGCAGCACCTGTGAGAATTGGAACTGTTTACAATTCCTCTATTCACTACTGTCTTAATATGTTCAAGAGTTACAGTTTGGCAAGATAAACAATGTAAATCTGTGATACAGACTGGCAGAGTAACAAAACTAGGGCTTTGTCTTTCATTTGGTAAACACCCTCTTTCTGCCAACCTATATTCAGAGCTACAGAATAGATCATGTAAATCATCTTCAATTAGGGGCTTCTGAGATTCTGAAGACACAGTATATGATGTATTATAACAGCAAGGAGAAGCAGCATTCTGCCCTTGGGCTAGAAATTTCAACATAGCCAAAACTTGTTGCTGATGATGTGTGCACAAAGATTCCAAAACTTTGCTTAATGCTGATTTTCCTTTTTCCATTTTAGTAGCTTCCTCTGATTTTGCATCAACAGTTGAACTAAAAATAAAAATCAAACAAAAAATGAATTACAGCAAAAATACCAGCTTTTATAAGGAGTTATAACTTAAGAGTATGAACAAAAGGTATCTTGGTATTGCTGGTCTAATTCCTATAAAAGATGCAAATACGGACACCTTGATTATTGTTTAGTAGAAATATAGTGAAGCACTATTAATTTTTGATGACAAAATATGAGTCAGAGCAAAGCCCTAATTTTGCCACTTAAAAGCTGATGATTACAGATGACTGCATTCATATATTGCTAATGTTTAGTGCTTAGGATATGTTAAGAATCTCTAATGGAAAGTGCTTCAAAAGAAGTTAAATTTTTTAAGTTTCACATTTTAATAGTTATATTGATAATTATCAGTCCATAATTAGTGTTAGAAAAATAAGGTGTAGAAAAGTTCTTTATTTGAAAGATATTTTCAAAGGTATAGAAAATAAAATTTTAGTAAAAGAGAGCTTTGCATAGTCACAAGGAAAGGTAAGGGATTTAGACTTCATGTAAATAACAGAATGTCTTTTCTAATAAGCTGCAGGCGTTTTTACCTATTAAGATACAAAAAATTTAAGCTATTTAAAACATGAAATCTAGTTTTAATTGATTTTAAGTTCTATAGTAATTACATCAAAACTAAAGGTATTACTTACCTAATTATTTAATTTCAAATGCTGGAAAATGTCCCACTGGAGAAACTAATATACATCTAACCTTTATGACCCAGAATTACTTAGAAATCAATGTAGAATTCTATAAGTTTTTTTTTAATTCAAAACCAGCAGCAAGAAGAATAAAATATATTAAAAGAATTCTGTTTCAGAAAAGTATTTAAATTAAACATATCACCAAACTCTGAACATGAAAATTGCCTCCCACTCATACTTTCTTATAAATTTGTTAATAGTTCTTGGTTTGTAGACATTTGATTTAGGGTTGGAATCAGGATATACTGATTATGAAGTGTTACATAAGAATTCTGTCTAAATTATGGGTTATTAGTTTTCATGGGATATTTAAAAACTAAAGTTTTCTTTTAAAATGAAAAAAGAAATTAATTTTTAAGTTTTACTTCCTAAAATGGCTTTATTTCACAGGCAGGTATGGAAACTTCTAATTCCCTTCTATAAAAATTATGTTATTTGAGTAGCAAAGACACCAAAGTAAATTTTGAACAGTAAGTCAAAACTTTTCTAGAAAGAACTAGATTCAAACAATGCTTCACTCAAACTAGTATGTGATTGTGCATGAAGAAGCTATCAGACAAAGTGAGAAATGATAGGAAATTACAGCAAAATTTAAGCCCACTGACACCCCTTGAGAACTGAAGGCATGACATGAATCCAGTATCCTGGGGTAAAATATTTTTGTGCCTTTAATCTTGGTTGGGAGTATGAACTGATAAAATTAACTCTCAAGATCATTTTAATTTTAAAAAAAATGTAGAGGACAAAGGTAGCAGGAAATGTTAACTACCAAATATGAAGATACAAATGTTATTGCCCTCTTTTTCAGCAAGTTATTATAATTTTCACACAAGCCAAAGGAAACTCAAAAGAGTAATGGTAGAAATCAAGAATCAAGAAATCAAGAATGGTAGAAATTTTTAAAGTTATGGCATGACCTATTAAATATATCTGTGATAAATATTTTATATTTTTTCAGAAAAGCACATAATACATTTTAAGAATTAGTATTTTCACAACAATCCTGAAATTCCCAAAGACATTTTCCTCTTAGTCAAGTATAAAAACAATATAATTACTGTTAAGTATTCTGAAAACTGATTTTTATGTGTCTTCTGATTTTCTAAGGAAATCCATAATTAAGAGTTTCTATTCAACTTATTACTTTAAGTAATGGAATTTTAAAATTATCAGTGGCCAGTGATTTCCAGCTAATGTTGTAAGAAGAATAACATTAAATTACCAACAGATATTCATATATATATTTATTTAGTAGGTTAACAGCTCAAAGCTATTAATATCTAATAGGTGTATAAGTAGCTTAAATTAATACCTAAAAGATCAACTAGATAAATCTCTGTATATCAGATTTATCAGATATTAGATAACCATGTTTTCAAATTACAAAACTTTGTAACATGCTTATTTAGTGTCAGTTTTCCCTGTCTATATTTTTCTCACATTAGAATTTCAAAGAATAACCTAATATGTGAGTACAGAATAGCTGAATAAACTCCAATCTAGAATTTATTCTCAAGTGATTACTGAATAAACTCCAATTTAGAATTTATTCTCAAGTGATTACATAAAGGTCATAACATTTTATCTGTTAGTTTCCTTGTTTTGCTAAAAGCTTTTATGCCTTTTCCTGTCTGACTTAGAAACAAAAACATCCTGTTTATTTTTTGCATGCATGATACTAATCTATTTGCCCATACAAATTTTGTGATTCAAACAATTCTTGGGATAATGTCAATTTTAGTTACTAATAAAAATGCTTCCTAGAGAGAATCAAAGAAGTCAGTGTAGTCAGTTTTTGCTTGCTTTTCTTTTCTTTTACTGAATGAGTAAATCAATCACACACCAACAGTGTTGTAAATTTAAGTGCAAAAGCATTGAAGTGCTTTACTACAAATTACAACCTAGAAACACGTTAACTGAACAATTAAAATTCATACAATCAGATTTAGATATATAACAACACAAAGTAGGAACAGAATTACAGTACATTTACAACACAAGACAAATACATGAATTCATTAGAAAATATTGTAATAAATAATTCATGAATTATAGTGCAATTGATTTATGCATAAATATAACTAATTGCCTAACAATCAGTTTATATTAACAAAATCTGTCAAAATCAAGGCAGCCACAGAGTTTTACTAAATTACTGCGACAATGGAAATACTGCAATTAAAAAACAAATACAAGTATTTGTACTGTAAACAACTAAAAAAATCAGTCTCACTAAAGTTAGTATACAATTTAATATAAAATTGTCATTAGCTACCAGAAATGGTTTAAACAACTTTACTGAGCAGTAGTTTTCTAAAAACAGAGGCACTGTTTTTTTGTTTTCCTTTTTTTTTTTAAATATAAAATACTTGAGGAACATTCAAATAAGTAGAAAGCACATACAGGTTGCTTTCACCTTCATTAAAAGTCTGCTGAAACTGGATTTTTCAGAAAATTGTCAATAAGTAGTATCTGGTAACTAAATTTATAAAGTACTTTGAAAATTTAACATAAAGAACATCTTAATAGAATCATTGGGGAGAAGGGGAGCCCATAAATTTCCCTGCCTTTCCTAGTTTGTATAATCAAAAGTTAACTCAATAATTAGAAACATTTTGTTTCTTTTAAAAGTTAAGGGTAGATCATTACCTATAAACTATCAAAAAATATTTTAATTTACTATTTCTGACCAAAAATAAATAATACAAATACTAAAATGCTGCAAATTAACTATAATATTACCTATAAAACTACTGATCACTGTGAAGTCAATAGCAAAATGATCCCTGATTTTATGAATCCTGTAAAGTTTTTGGTCAGGTCATCTTTTAAATGATATAAAAGTGTTCTGTAAGTATCCCTTTACTATAAACTTCTCATAGTGTGAGGAATAAAAAAGCTCAATACCATACAAATATGTAATGCATTCAAACCCCCAAGTTTTTGCAAGTAAAATTCTGTATAAAGAGGTCAATAAAATTGTGTTGAAACATTTATTTCATCTTTAACTTTTTCAGTGGGGGTAAGGGGAAATCTATTAAATAATCCAAGTTCTGGCCCTCACAAAATATGGCTTAATTCTTTAAAAAGAAAGATGACCCTGACATCTGCTGTTTTGCAATCTATTATGTATCCTTCCTTGAAGGGTTGGGGGGGGGGTAAAAAAAAAAAGAGTAAAGAGCAAGAGGATTCATACTCTAGTAGCAGGTAACATTAATATCTGAAGAGGGTTCAGTATGAGCTAAGAGACCAACTTCCTGGTTGTATAGTTTCCCACTCTTCAGTTTTTTTTTTTAAATATATGTAAGCAGTTTTTAGATGTAAGAGCTGAAAATTTCTTTAGTATTACATGTATATGCGATTATGAGATACACACAAACACAAGTGTAAAAACACAAGTATTTGACAAGGTGCACTTATTTTTTAAAATTCAGCATAAGTATTCCGTTTGGACTTAGGACAACTGGCTTAGAAAAATGACTAGAACCTGAATTTTAACAGAGAAAAGGGGTACTTGGAAATTTTGAATATATGAAGCAAATCCCCATCCTTAATATGGAGGCACATGCTTTATACATTTTATCACTGAAACTGCATACTCCATAAATCCAACATGGATACTCTGAACCACATTTTAAAACTGCTATATAAAAATTACTGGTCTCTCTTATGAGTCTAGTAAAAGTTAAAATGCACTGCCCAGCTTCTAACTACCCAATTAGAGAGTTTACATTACTGAAAGTTCAAAACAGCTTCAGTGTTAAATATCTGTAAATCTATTCAAGACCCTGAACAAACTGCAAATTTGGTTATTAGCAAAATGATAATGTATCGCCCACCAAAATGAAATCTGTAATTCATTTTGATAAACTGAAAATGTTTTGAAATGTCACAGCAGCAAATATATTTAAGTTACACTGAGGTTTTTTCAATAGTAGGAGTGTGTCACAATCCTTAAACTTTAAAGTAGTCATAACATCAACTAACCAGCACATTTAAACCAAAATTATCATTCTCAAGCTTTTTCTGTGCACATTATAAACATGCTCTAAGTTGCATTCCAACTTTCTTTTCTAACCTTACACATTAGCTTATTTTTCAAATGAAAAACAAAATTAAATTATTTTAATAATTAAATTTAAATTATTTTTTGTTCTCAGTATTCCATTAAAGGATTCTCTAGTTGTTGGGGTTAACTATGTGTCAGTTTTTTTGAAGTATATACCTTATAAACCCCAACTTCCTGCTAAACCAACTATGAAATGATAAATATTAAATTCATTATACATATCATTTAAGGTTTTCTTTTCTATTCCTGGTGGATGCACATGAGTGCATTTTGTTATTTCATAGAATGCACTGCAGTTTACTAATACTGTATATATTAATTTCCCTTAGTATGGAGCTGTCTATTTTAAACCTTAATTGGGTGTATCACATACTTACAGTAACTGCAAGTATGTTATATAAAAATGTTTGAAAACTTTATCATAGTTCCATTATAAGATGGTTCAACTGAATGGCTGGAGTGGTCTTTCACCAATAAAAATGTTTCACTTGACAATTACTTGTTTTCAGACAACTTTATGCTATTGACTACTAAAGAAAACCTGAATCTTTTTCACCTATTTATACAAGGATTAAATACAAACTATCAGAATTAAGTAAGCAACTATATAATTCTGTCCACAGTGAAAACCCTGAATAAAACTTTTTTTCAAAAGGCATGTAAGTGGTTTTGAACTGTAAAATTCCATGTCTCCTGTCAGAGTGAGCATCTGTAATTCCCACATGTGTGTATAGAAACACAAATACACACTTGTGTACACACACATATGCAAACACACACACACACGCACATACACACACACACACATTTTCCTAACAAGTAATCTACACAGGCTTGCTGCTGTTTTTGCAGCTGCCAGTCCCTGAATCTGACATATTATATAACCCAGTGTCTGGTAATCGGAGTTTCTTCTTCGGAGGAGTCTTCAGTGTTCCAGATCTTTCTTTCACCTTGTATTCTAAAGTGCTGTGAGGTACCCCATAAATTCCTTGTGCTTTGGAAACACTCATTTTTCCACTCATTACCATTGCAATAGCCTCTTCCATTATTTCATGATCATATTGCCGGTAACGGCCACGTTTTTTCCTAGGCTGCTTGTTATCTTTTCGATCCAGTCCATCTTCAGTATTTTCAGAGGTTCCATCAACTGTTCCATTTTTAGAATTAAGACACAAAGGAGAGAGGTCCCCAGGTAGAAAATAAGAGTCAACACTTGAGTGAGTTACAGGCCCAGAATTTTCAATTTTGTTCTGTTTAGGGAGAATATTTTTCAGTTTTTGGAGAGCTGATCCTTCTAGGACTGGAGAGGTTTTGGAAACTTGATACATAACATCCAGTAGACCAGGACCATCAGGCTGTGGTTTTGAAACAGAACTTACACGCAGCTGTGGAATTTTTAACTGTACAGTAGGATGTGATGTTTCATATTGTAGGCTTTCATTTTTTTCTTTAAACTGAGTAACCATTTTCTGTAGAGTTAACTGATGGAGGTAACTGGAAGCTGTTGGAAATTTTAATTCTGAGGTTTCAAGTAGATTGAATTTACTTTTTTCTGTGCGCTCTGCTTGAGTTCTTGCCCACAAGGCTACTTTTTGCAGCACTGCACAAGTTTCTTTACTGTCTTTATATGAGTAACTATCATTGAACTCTCGAGTTTTGTTTTTAAAAGATGCAGGCTTCCCTGCTGGTAAGGCTTCTAAGTGGAGAAGTAAAGTTTTTTGAGGTATGCCATAAAGTATGCCTGCTTTATTTATGTCCAGTGCTCCAGACTGAATGTCTTTCAAAGCTTTTGAGAGCAAACCATCTGCAAACTCAGCACTTCTTTCCACATAGTCCTCTCTGTTTCTGTGTAGTCTCCTGGATGGATGGAATGAAACGATGGTAAACTGATGCATGAGAGACTCTCACACAGCTATGGAAGGGGAGGGTCCACTCCTTTATTATACTCCTTGCTTAGGTAACATCACTGCTTATGACTCTTAAGTCTGTGAGATGTAGTAGTTACTCCTTATCAAAGCAAACGCTACAGTCCTGGTAGGACAATGTGTCAATCATACGGTGGCCTTAACGGGCAGACCTTCCAAGAACATAAAATCCTAACTCAGTATTTGTAAAAATATTCTCATGATGTTGCTATTCCTCTGACAGATGCTTGCAGAGCAACACTTATAAATTTTATTTGTACAATTAGAGTTCCATTATTAAAAAAAATACCCAAATCCTAAAGGAGTTTTTGTTAGTAGAAACGTGACGTTACCGCTAAACAAGTAATAAAAGAGTCAACCCCTTTAAAGGAAATTTGTAGCAGAAAGAATATTTCCAAACACAAACATCCCATATTTCCACAAGACTAATTATTCTCTAGATAAAAACTTAAAATCTGAAAAAAGTAGATAGCTATATCTGAGTAAAATAATTTGATATTATATATGGATTTCTTTTCTGAATGTTATCATTGTAGTTTTCAAAGCCTCTTGAATAGAAAGTCACTCTACTTTATGATTCCAGTTCTATTGCAGCCTTAGTTGAAGCAAATTATATTTTATACCTAAGATTTAAATGTGCCAATAAGATTCCTATGCAGTTTGTTAATGGGAAGATGTAAAAGTTTCAAAAAAAAAATCCCCATATCCAACAGAACAGCATTTCACTAATTATTAATTTAACAAGTTTTCAAGGCATGAAATGACTTTTTGTGGTGATTACTAGATATATTAAATAGTTTGCCACCACACCTAAAGCACAATAAAAAAAAAAAAAGTAAACACTTTATGCTAGCCTTAACAATCAGTGAATACAGTATGGTTTAAATTTGTTGGTTTAAAAAATGAAGTCATGAAATTAATTACTTTTCTTAAAACTGCCTTCTAAATACTGAATTTAAAATCCTCTTAACTTGTCCTGCTTCTTAGTTTGTATTCTATGGTTAAATTGGTAGTTCATTTTAGTAACATGAACTAAAGTTTGGTGATTGTTCTGATAACTTTTCTTGAACAGAAAGAATAAAAAAAGAAAGAGAAAAGACAGATGAAAGGTATGAGAGACACACAATTATGAGTGACAACTCTGGAGGAAAATTGTGTTTGTCAACCTACGCATAATAGTATTCAGAGTTCTCTGAAGAGATATTTTATATTACTATTGTATTTCCTAGATATTGCTTACCCAGCCATTGAATTTTCAGAAGAAGGATCACAAAGGGATGACTCTTCAGATTTTATGCTGGTTTTCTTTGTAGAGAGATCTAACACTCCATCCCCTATAATTTTTGCAAGAGAAAAAACTTTATATTTGTGACAGACAGATAATCCTTACATTTTAACATTTCATATTTTTCTGATTTATTATATGACCTAAAAATTAACACTTGTAGTTGACATGTGGAATTACCAATTCAATTTATAGTTAGCAAGACTGTGACTGGGAAGGCACTACATAGGAAAAAAGAACAAAGGAAAAACTGGCACTGCCAGGTGACATGAAGCATATAACATATAATCTATGACATATAATCTTCACCACTTTCCCTGTTTAACAGCGAACAATCATTTGACTTTTTCATCCATGACTATTTTCTATCCATGGCTGTGCACACAATGCTTTGGGAATGTAGGAATCATGTACAAAATAGGAAATATGATGATGAATAAGAGAATAATAATCAGTATTAAGTATAATTAACATCATGTCTAATATATGTTTCAGGTAACCTGAGACTATTTATAACCAATGAATTTTTACAACTCACAGTGTAAATTTTTGCTATTTTAAATAACTGAAGTATAGACCAATAGTTGAATCACTGCCTATATAAAATATATTGTGATTGCATTTGTAATTGCATTTGTAAATGAATGTACCCATAGCTTATAACAATATGACATTCAGGAAAAAATGTTTTAAGATGAATACCTAAGTAATGTTATTAAAATGTGACTTAAAAAAAAAAAAAAACTACTGCAACAATGAAATTTACATCATCAAATCTCAATGATTTAGACAAGCTACAAGATCAGAAAGAATAAAAATAACAAATTTACAACAGCAATAAATAATACTGTGACTTTATCTTCACCAACACCAAAAAACCCTGAAATTTAAGCTACAAAAATTACTGTAAGACAATACATGTTTCAAAAATTAAAAAAAAATTTAATTTTACAACAAGAATTCAACTAGATTTCAGAGTTACCATATACATTTATCATGGCACTTAAACACCTGGCAAAATACAAAGATAAAAAATTAAACAAAATATCTTAACCTATTATGTGTAATTCTCATTATGGGCATTTTCTCATCATGCTTGAGATCTAGCAAGGTAATTTATATGCTACCACCACCAAATAAATTTCAGGTCACTCATAGAGCCGTTTAGGGAAAATAAAGCAGACTAAATTGGTAAAAGTGATGAGCATAGGGGCTGAGGAAGTTATTTTATTGAATGTTATCAATACAGGCCTCTTTAACTCGGTCAGAATCTTGAATAAAGTGAGTATATTAACCAAGCAGATTCATGTGGGGGAAAGCTTCTAGAAACTCCATATCAAAAGCTGTGATGTGGAATCAAGTCTGGAGTGTCTGGATAACAACAACAGGCCAGTATGGCTGAAGTAAAATAAACCAGGATGAGTGAAGATCAGAAATATTTTAGGAATGCATATCAAGGTAAGAAATTTGAAGTTTGAGATAGAGAGGAAATGATTTGGGGATTCTGAGTGTAAGATTTATTATGTATTAATTTTATGTTTGTAAAGGATCACTCTTCTGTGGTGAGAATAAATAAGAGGTTAAAGATAGATCAGAGAAATACGTTAGAAATGATATCTTCGGGTTCTCACACTTCATTTCCTCTACTTAGAAAACTCTTATCCTGATTCCACCTTCCATCCCCATGCTCAACCTAATTCTTAGTAAATCTTACGTATTATTTAATCTTACACATTATTCAATGTTGAGCATAACCTGGAATTGGCTGATGGTCACTATTTTAGATTCCTATATATGTAACAATTACTTATATTAATTAGCATTTAGCAGATTGTGTTCTAGCTGTTTAACTACTTACCTGTGTTAGTCACCAGACTCTAAGCTATATAAAGTGACCATGTCTATTTATTTAATTCACCAATGTGTCCCTATTGCCTAGAATAGTGCTTGGCACATAGTAAGTGTTCAGCAAGTATTTGTTGAATAGCATTTCAACGACCTAGAAGAAATTCAGCATGGCTAGAAGTTAGAGTGTCTAGCTTTAAAAAGTTGAAGGGAAGTTGGATATGTAAATAAAATTAATGGTATATTGTACTTTTAAAATTTTTATATAGGAAACATTGGCCCTCTTTATGCATCCAGCCCAATTTCATGCCCAGTCTCTTTTTCAGTCAGACTTCCTGTATGTTCACACACTGTCAGACTTCCTGTATGTTCACACACTTCCTCAAACATGCTGTGTACAGAGCTCTCAAATCACAGGAAGTATGAGGGCTAAGGAAAAGATTTTTCAGAAAAGCTGCAGTTGTCCATACAACATCTCACTTTTTATTGTTGTTAGCAGCATTATCACCTACGCTAGTCTATTTTGCTGTTATCATGAATCCTTTTTCCATCATAAAGGTTACAGAGCTCAAGAGCTAGAAAAATCAGTTACCCCTAGTATTGTTCAAATTGGAAAAGCAAAAACAAGAAGAAGAAAGATAGCATGGAAAGATGGACTGAAAAAAAGTAAAGTCCAGGAATGGAGATAAAGGGCATTTTCTTGTTCCTGTTGATAACTTATATCTAGCTGAACAGTGACTGTATCTATTATCATTCCACAACAAAGGAAAGATAAAATCAACTAGATAAGTTTTGTGTGTGTGTATATACACACACACACACACACACACACACACACACACACACACACACACACACACACACACACACACACACACACACACATATATATTTCCAATGTGCTAAGAGTTACCTAGATTAACTGCTAAGCACTTACTATCATGGTAAACGTTCCAGAGCAAAATAAGCAGAAAAGATTGAAATTTATTGTTCACCAATTTGTAGGGACCCAGATTGTTTCAGTTTTTTACTATTATTACAATGCTGAAATAAAACTCCTATAACTTCTGTGTTTAAACATAACACAAGTGACAGGAAAATGATTATTATGCTGTATTCTTCAAAATTCTATTATTAAACCCAAATTGCTTTATTTACTGGTTACAGACTGAACATTTATTTCTAATCAAACACTAATGCAAAATATATAGGTGAGGGCAATGTAATACTTAAAACAAGGTAACTGTTATACACACAACACACACACACACAATTACCAAAGATAACTTGTTAAAATCAACAGATGCTTAATGAAATTGAAACCATCATCAAATTAATATCTTGAGTGTCAAAATTAATTGGGTTAATTTTTTCAGATTTCACTTTCAGTTAAAATTAAAATTTGAAGTTTTTTCACAAATTTTCAATTGTGTATTTTTGTGCAAACTCCTAACCAATGATCAATTCAAAGCACACAAAAGCCAAATCTCATAGTATACAATTGTTTATCACAACACTGGGAGACCATCATTTGTTCTTACTGCTCACCTATATTGTCTACCTTAAAGTAGGCAATGTGTGCGGCTCCTGTACCAGTACCAGCTGACTGCTACATATCCTTCAGGATGATCCCCATGAACGTTTTCCAAACTTTTTCCTAGCCATCTTTTATTCTCTCACAGCATCCTTTAAATCCTACACCGTACTAGTAATGGTGGTTACAATCTGCCTAGTTTAGCATTTATATAGTAGGGTGTTATAACTATGTTTAGAATCCATTTGAGATTCGTATTTTATTAGGTGTAATTACTACAGTGATTTTTCTCACAATACTAATTTCCTAAGCAAGGACCTGAAAGGAACTGTAATACATCAATGAAAACTGATGACTCATCACTGACTTGCTCAATGATGCCATGCCAAACACTAGCACACAGTCTTAGACATAGCAGACTCTAACTTATAAAAGTCATGAATCAATGAATATTGACAACACAAAGGTTGGTGTCAGCATGGAAGAGAGGACTAGCTTCACACAAAGAAAAACTCCACTTATGAAACTAAGAATGTTTTTTAATTACCAATTTCTTAGGTTCTCAAAATCATCTTCAAAAATGTTATCAAGATTGAGCATCATTAATCAAAAAATAAGAATATGAAGATTTTTAAAGATATATGCAAATATCAGTAAGATTCAGTACACACATGCAAATGAATTTTAATGACATTTTATTGTCCAAGTCTGGTTGGGAGGAATATATTCCAAACTAAATCTGGAAATTTGGATTAAGTTCCAAATTTCATAAAAATGTTAATTTCATAAAAACTGCTACTAACATTCAATACCATTAGATGCAAACCTAAACCTATGTCACACTCTACCATGCCCAGCTATATTTTTTTTGGGACTAGGTTCCGCTCTGTGCTCCCAGCAGGACTCAACCCCAATCCCTGGCCCAGGTCACGGCTTCCTAGGCTGCCGCTTAACAGGCATGTGCCACCAACCTTGGCCTCTAATGCTATTTCTACCTTATGGCTCTGATTACTTATTGTTTTGGTTACTTATTTATTGTTTCCTTAAATGTGTCCTTCTTGTCTACTTCTTCTAGCTACTCAACTTTTGTTCTAGTCAGTTGCTGGCTTGAGACATTTTTTTCTGATTTTACTCAAGAAGAGATTCCTGTATTAACAATTATTAATTATCTATATTCAACAGATTTCTAGAAAATATTAGTAATGTACATATAATCAAATACATAAAACCATCACTTTTCTACAGTGTACATGTTTTGCAAAACACTATACTACACATTTCATGTCTGAATCCATTTAGAGCTCACACACCCAATATAAAAATAGATTTGTTAATTTGCAAATTTAATAACTAAAGTGAAAGTGAAAGAGAGGTTAATTATCTAGTCCAAGGTCACACAGCTGTAAGTAGTAGAAATGGCTTTCAATCTCAGGCAGTCGTATTCATTCTGAACTGAACTACACTCTAATCTATGTAATGTTTTAAACTATGAATTACAGTGTAGGGAAGAATATAATAAAGAAACACTAACATTACTACTTAAAGAACACAATCCTTTTGGAAACAATCTAACAATGTTATACAAAAATTAAAAATATCAGCTCTTGTTGGTATCCACTGCAAAAAAAATACTGAAGATGAAAATGACTTTATATACAAAGATATACTAAAGATTAACATTACTGATAAACACAAATATGTATTTTAATCCTATGTTTAAAAATTCTATAAATATGGTACCTTCACTTGCTTCATTATCAGGCTTAACATAATCATTAAGGGAATGAATAAAACATGAGAAATTCTGAGTCCATTTTTAAAAGGTCAGATATAAAATGAACAGGCATATGTAAGTAGTCATGTAAAAATCTCCCCAAAAGTCAAAAATCAGAACACAGAGGAAAATCAGGAAGTAAATATACAAAATGGCAGTAACGGTGATATGAGATATGAGTAGTTAAATATTATAGATAATAAATATTGTATATTTTATATAACCTACCATATTTTCTGTGTTTTCTAAGTTTTCTATAATGAGACTATACTAAAGAAAAAAATTCCATAACTTATTAACAAAATAATACCAAAGTATAAAAACCCTCCCTTGGATTTATCAAAATTATATTTAAAAATATTTTTACTAATACTAGTCTAATCATTGAGTCAATGTTTCAGAGTCATGAGGGAATTAATATCAGATTAACACATCAATTATGCTTTAATGCTGGTTTTTCTTTACTTATTTGCCACCCTCTGCAAGTCAAATGTTTTTTTTAAAAGGAAGACTTGTCTTCTTGACATGTTTTATTTAGTGCATATACTGCTAAAATCCCATGAATTCATTCATCTATTTTATTAATAATAATAGTATAATAATAATATAAATAATATAAATCAGAAAAATGTGCTTACAGTGAATACAGCACATAAAATTAGTAATGCTAAATTTAACAAGGAAATTATTAGTGGCAAAACCAAACAAGGTTTTAGCACTTCAATGAAATGAATTTAGAATTTTACTGTATTTTTTTTTTAATTTCTTCAGTTACCCGCCACCCCACCAGCCCCCTGCAAGTAACAAACTAAAGCAGTTTCAATAGATTTAAGTCACTACCTCGGAAAACATTTAAAAAAATGTGTTCCCCTTTTTCAGTCTGTTTTTCATCACTATATTATGTAAACTTAAAAGTTTTAACCAAATACTTCCTTTAAAGTGTGGGACATATACCACAATAATGTCATATTGGAAGAATCTAAATTGGTTAACCATGTATTTGATAGCCATTGCCATGCTTATCCAAAAATGATTTACATGGCTTTTTAAAAACTTTACTGAAATGTGACATTCATAACAAAAATATACAGAGTTTAATAAATTTTTACAAGTTGAACTTTCCTATGCAAATATTAACTAGATTACCACCATGTACCCAGGAGGTGCACGCTCCTTTCTTATCTTCTTCTGTTTACCAACAAACCCTCTTTTCACTATTTTCTAATCATTGCATGCGTGTTCTTTGATTCAGCAATTCACTACTTGGAATTTGTCTTATGGCAAGAATTAATAAGAATGAATGTAAAACCTTAGCTCAAACATGGTCACTTACATATCTGAAGACAGTGATATAAATATAATGCAATCCTTCTATAAAACACTATTCAGCTGAGTCAATTTAAGTAATTAAAATGATTCTTCAGAAAAACAATTTGTAATTGAGAATGTTTTACAATGTTACTTTAAAAATAAAAGTTACAATTATATATGATTTGTGATGAAATCCCAGAGGGGAGGGGAGGGAAGGGGGGGGGAAGAGAAGGAATTTAGTGTCAGAAAATGACTCAGAAGCAATTACAATTAAGTGGATAAATAAAGGATGGTTTTTATTTTCTTCGTATTTATTTTAAGCTTTTCTACAACCCTCAGTATTAAAGTTAATTCATTTAATTAATAATTACTGAATGGCTACTATAGGTTGGTCATTTTTCTAATTATAGAGAAAATAGAAAACAAGATAGAAAGTGTTCCTGCCCTCAGGGGAGGATGACAAAAAAGTCAATACAACATAATTTCACAATATAATAAAAATGAGACAAAATAACCGGATATAACATATTAACAATTACTATATCTGAAGGTGAAAAGACTTCACAATGTTGGAATAAAAGATCGAGCTAAACTTGGAAAAGATGGCTTGTTCCCTTTTAAAGGAGAAATATTAAAACAAACTTCAAGCATACAAAATTATAGAATATGATTCCCTCTACATCCACCATTCAGCTTTAGCAGTTTCCTAAGTTTTTGCCACATTTGGTCTTTTTATCCCTATTAAAATATTTTAAAGCTAACTCCAGATGTTACTTCACGATTGTAACATATTTTATATCATGAACATTTTTATACATAACTTTTAACAATTCCCTGTCACTAATACCTGGTTTACTGTGATTTCTTCTAGTGTGTCCATATTCTTGTAGTTGATATGTTCAAATTAGGAGGTAATTTGTGACAAGAATTTTTTTTTTCTTTTACATCTTTTGGACATGTATTTAATGCTAATTTAATAGAAGACAGTTGGATAATCAATATGTTTATGTATTTAATATGTTTAGATATCATACAATACATAGTCTCTGGCTCAGTCCATCATGTTCTTGTGAAAGAATGAGAACAAAATGGTAAATAACATTGTTATTAGGTTTGATCTGGTCTATTTCCCTGAAAGAGTTTAGAGACTCTGAGGGCTTCCTCCTCCACCATACTTAAGAAACAATGACCTAAAGAACTGCTTAAGATCCATTTTGGTCTCTTTTGACAAGGGTATTTAGATAATTTTCAATGATGCTCAAGTGATGAACATTTTGATTTTGGATAGTGACAAGCCTGACCCTTTAATATAAAGTTCTTCAGAAAAACTTTTCTTCTGTTTCATCTCCTCATTCTGCTGTTTAACTCAATTACCTTATTAGGAGTTGTAAAAATACTTTTAATTTAAGTATTATTACATCTTCCATATTTATTAGCTGGAATTGTTCAAGAATGTCCTTAAATGAAGAATATTTGATAGCCCCGAGATAAATTTGTAAAAAAAAAAAGCAAGAGAAATGCTTTCAGTTGCTCATTTTCATAACATACCACCATTTCTCCAAAGAAGACTATAATGTCTGAGACACTTTCATTTTCTGATTATCAGAACTAAGGAATTTTTAAAAATTTAGTGTTTCCAACTAGAATTATCCTTCCTTTTGATGCTCAAATATTGTCATATTTGGCCAATAGGGAACTCTTAGAACTTTATTCTAACAAATTAGTCTTTGGAGTTTCCTTGCTTGCTGGCCCATATTCAGATCAACTTACAGACTTTTTTGATATAGATGTAGAATTCAAGGAGTGCTTCCTTTTAAAGTGAAATTTAGAGATCACAACCCATGTAGAGGTTCAAAGCCACTGAGCTGTCAGTGCTTTTAGAGTATTTCAGTGGCTAGACTAGAAATGACATAATTTTGAAAAGGAAAAAGTCATGTGTTTGCATGGACACTACCAACCCATACATAGTAGTAGTGAGCTGCACTATTTTTTCATTTTACCAACATTTCTTTTTTTACCCTGAAATTTTTGGTTTTTAATAATGATTACATATTTATCATACAGATTCAAAATGACAAATAATAACATTACAATTATCACTTAAGGAAGTTTTGAATTTCTTTCAAGCACTATTTGTTCTTTGTTCTTAGAACTTAACATTGAAAACAGGACAGCCTCTTCAATAAATGGTGCTGGGAAAACTGGGCCAAGACATAAAAAAAAAAAAAAAAAAAAAAAATGAACCAAGAAACCTCCTTAACACCTTGTACAAAAACCAAGTCAAAATGGATAAAAGACTTGTATGTAAGACCGGAAACCATAATATACATAGAGGAAAACTTGGGTCATGTAACCCTCCATGAGCTACAAGTCAGAAATCCATTTCTGGATACATCTATAGTTGGTAAAAAAAATGAAAGAGAACATAAACAGTTGGGACTACATCAAACTAAAAAGCTTCTGTACAGCAAAAGAGGCAACAGAGAAAAAATAAAAAGAAACCCAACCAAAGTGGGAAAAAAATTTTGCCCTCTATTAAAGTGATAAGGATCTGATAACAAAGATAGACAAAGAACTCACATAACTTAACAAAAACAAAGAAAAAAAATCAGTTTAAAAATGGGGAGAACTAAAAAAGACACTTCTACAAATAGGAAACACAAAAGGCCAACAGGCACATGAAAAAATGCTCAACATCATTAGTAATCAGGGAAACACAAATCAAAACCACAATGAGATACCACCTTACACCTTACATTCTTACACAGTAAGAATGGTCCACATCCAAAAAAACAGGCAACAACAAGTGCTGGTGTGATGTGGAGAGAAAGGAACACTCTTTACATTACTGGTGGGAATGCAAACTGGTCCAGCCACTATGAAAAGCTGTGTGGAGTCTCAAACTGATGAAAATGGAACTGATATTTGACCCAGCAATTGCTCTTTTGGGAATCTACCCCAAAGGAGACCTCAATGCCTGTACAAAGGGACACCTGTGCTCAGATGTTTACTGTAGCACTATTTATAATTGCAAGGACATGGAAGCAACCCAAATACCCCAAGACAGATGACTGGATGAAAAAGATGTGGTATATATATATATATATATATATATATATATATATA